>JBDJHY010271369.1:0-10346 GCA_039654485.1 Withania somnifera
GCATATGACTATAGTAAATGCTAATTTACTATAATTAACTATAACTATGATTAGTTTCAAACTCATATATATTAGAATAATAATTATTTTTAAAAAATAATAAATAATGATTTTATATATTATAAAATCTTTTAATAAAAAGTAAAAAATTTAAATTACTTTTCTAAATACTTTCACACTTTTATCCGCCTGAACACAAGAATCCCCTTGATATGCCACTCTGTCCATATGTATACACTGAAAGTTTTGGATAATTACCAACTTGGGAGGAACAATATGACTCCCTTTGTCCCAATTTGTTACTAAAATTTTAAAATGTTCATTTTTAATTAAAAAATGTATAACCACACAATTGTTTATGAGTTATTTTAGATTATATATTTTAAATTTTTTTAATTTTTTTTTATGTCAAATCAAAACGTGTCAAATAGATTATGACAAAGAAAGTAATTAACAAGATTTAAATGTGAATCTACTTAACATGTAGGTGAAAAAAAAAAGAGTGGGAAATGAGATCTCTTTACAAAATAAAATTAATTTCTCATGTGTGAAAATAAAATTTCTAATTAATTATTTTTATAAAGAAATATCTCTCTTTCAGTTTCCTTCATTTTTATTGTTTTAGGAAACTAGAAGAGAGAAATGGGAAAAATAAGTAATATATTGTTTTTCCATGAATTGATGGGTCAATTCGAAATAGAAGAATATTAATGCTAAGATGACGGAGGAAGGTTAAAAAGAAATTGAAAAGTGAAACTGTACTAAAGAAAAGAAGAAAAGGGACAAATACAAACAAATCATTATGGACGAGGGAATTAGTAGAACATGACTAAGTGGTGGGCTAGTGGTGTTCGGTGGAACTGAAGAAAAAAGAAAGTACACCATCATCAAATGTAGATTGGTATTTTCCTTCTACAGAGAAATTAGGTCATTGTAGAAAGTGGTGAACAAACTCTTACCAAAAAAGAAAATTGGGGATAAGAAATGGGAAATGGGGACAGAATTACCAGGCGAGGAATAAATTTTTTAATAACAAAGTGAAAATATAAATAATCAATTAAATAAGCTATTAAAGTTCTCAATAAATAAAGTCTTCACGTATCTACTCTTTCTTTCTTTTTTTTCTTCCAGTTTCTTTATACTATATAGCTATTAAAATTCTAGTTTCTTTTATGGCGAGTTGGTTAAAAGACTATTTTGAAAACTTTATTGATCTTTCAATTTCAAGTTTTAAAATTTGACAAAACGTCTACTGTAATGTCATCATTTGACATAAAAAGGTGTACGCTTTTTGCCTTCGAGTTTTATAAAATACAATATAGTCTCTTACTTATTATATTATATTATATTATATTAAACATGCCCACGCTCAAACCTGTCAACAATCATCAACCAACATTGATTTATTATATCGATTTACAGAGTATGTTGTAGTAGATGGCGATATTGGTGGTGAATGAAAGGAGATCTCAAAATATCAAAGTGGAACTGTGTGAATAAGGTGATAGTGTTCATTATCATACTTCACAATTATAGTAACCCTGAAGGTTAATTTTTACTTTCTTCATAAAATCACTATTTTTTCCTTCTCGGTAGTTGCTTCACATTATATTTAATCCATCTGTATGGTTAGTTTTGGAACAGGAGTGCAAAGTTGCAAGTTTTGAGAAATTTTCAGTTTTGAAAGCTTAAAAGTTGAATAGTTGACTTTAGTCACCATTTTGAATTTTGAGTCTTGAAATGAAATTTTTTCAGTTCCATCAGCTCCGGAGTGTAGAATCTAATTTAGAATGACCTTCATTTTTAGTTTTAGTCTTTTCATGGTGATTTTAGTTCGTTAAAAGAGATAAAATCCAGTTTTAAGATAAAAATTTGACTTGATCAATATTTGATGATCGAATGCTCATAGTTAAATTTCGTCGATTACGTTGAATTCGGGAGGTCATTTTTTGTGTAGGAGAAGATTCAAAATATTTTTCAAAAGTTTCGAGGGCATTTTGAGCTTTTTAGGTCAAATTCTATTTTTATCAAACATGGCGGATATCGGGTCAAGGAGACCTCAAATTTGTATTTTGATGGTTCATGTTCCAAATGTCAAATTTAGTAGGGTAGAATATATGACTTTGTGGATGAGATTCTGAATGAATCCGGAGGGTCTATTTGGAGACCATGCCTTAATTGCATTTTGCCGATACTAATAGTACCTGGTGCAGCTGACCAGTGCTTATTGCAATGGTACTTGAGCGCGATCGCGAAGGTCCAAAAAATCCTTCATCGCGATTGCATGATCTATACATAGCAATCATGTGGCATTGGACAGTCTTTTATTGCAATCATATGACTCATTAACGCAATCACGTAGTACTACGTAATCTAGTGCACCAGTGATTATAACCATTAAACGTGCCTTTTTTTCATTTTTTACTTTTTGACCTTGAGATCTCATATTGGGGTATTTTCAAAGATAAATTTTGAGGCAAAACTCTTGGGTAAGATTTTTAATCATCGATTCTTCATTACCAATTGATTATTTCATGATTTGAACTTCAAAATCATTGATTTCAAAGTGTAGAATTTGTGATTTTTTTTATAAAAACATTGATTTGGTATTTTTGAAGGTTGTTTTCTACTTTATTTTTAACTGTAATTACCCTTTCGCCCATCTCATTTGCGTCTTTTTGCATCTTAGAACCTCTCTATAGCTGCCCGAGGTCATTTATGACCTGCTAGGACCGATAGTTAGGATCCCTGGGGTTCAACTGGATTTTATTTCAGTTTACTATATTAGAGTGTTAACTTAGGAAATTATTGTCTTCAGTCAGCATTCTCATAAACGAGCTCAAATTGGATTTCTGACAATTCTATTAGCTAAAAAATATAGATTTGGTCTACATGGACTCTTCGTTCGAGTTTATGAGCTTTCTATGTGATTTTATTTTTTTGACCGGATAACTTTTAATTTTGGAGTTGAAACTTTGACTCCGTTCAACTTTTAATGATCGGAGCATCGAATTGAAAATTCAACTGGACCATCACCTTCAGAATATCGAGTTTCGGTTAGTTAGGTTGTGGTTTAGTTCTTGGGCTATCAGGGATTGTTTTGATTTCTCGGTTAAATTTTTTGTAATTTAGACTTAGTGTTAACTTTGGTCACTATTTCATAAAAAAGATATCGGATCGAATTTTTATCTACGTTTTAAGTCTGGAATGTCATCTTTATGTAATTTGCATATTTGGTTTGTGCTCTATGGCTTCCGGATTTATTTCATAGCTTCATTGTAGTGATTCCAACATGGTTGGAATTACTGGTGCCCAAGTCTTGGTGCATATCACTATTGCGAAAAATTGGTCACATGGGTGAGATCACACCTGCGATCAGGACATTGCACATGCAATGTGTACTGAGGGCACGAGACTTCCCACCTGCAATGTAATTTTGCCCATGTGGAGGTTGTATTGCACCTGCGATGGTGCCTGGGTTCGAAAATTTTTCTTTTGTATTGTCTTCTTTTCACCTGCGATCCCTTTTTTCCGCAGGTGCAGACTTTCCTTTTTTCTATATACCCTTCAATCTAGAAAATTCAGCTTTTAAGACCCATCTTCTTCACTTGAAATTGGTAATTTCACCATTGATTTTTCACGAGGTTTTATGTTTGAACTTGGAGAGTATCAACAATCGCTTATAATAATTTCTATTTCAATTATCGATATGCTTTTTTCCCTAAATTTCTTGAATTTCATCCTCGAATTGTCATATTTTCCGTAACTTTGTTTTTTATTTTCTGGTTCCATTTTAGCTTTTTTCATGACTCCGTTTGAGTCCAAATTATGGGTATATGTTAATTGCTTTAAAACGAAACCGTTAATATCTTTTGTTTCAGACTGTGTGGACCACGAGCCTATTTTTTACTCGAATCTTGACCAGCTAGACTCCTAGCAGTATGCATATCATTTTCTCCCTTTTGAGTATAGATTATGATTTTGATAGTTTCATGATCATTTAGAGAAGTTTGAGCTGAGACCAGTATTTGCAGAGCTTTCTTTAGACAATAGGTAGGCTATGACTTACTGATCTTAGACTAGGCATTTATTGGGCATAATTATATTAAGTATCATCCTTGAATTGGGTTTTATAGGTTGGTACCTTGAACTTTGATCACTTCTTCAGTCCGATTCTTTTACTTTCAGCTTCAATATTTGTGTAGACATTATGATGCCTCTTTCTGTCCCTGAGCTTAGGAATGTCCGTTATCTCCAGGCATTGATGTTTGGTTATATATGTTGTAGAGATTTTTGAGCATGTGCAGCGCTGACCGGAATGATCATGGATTTGTTAATTTCGGTTGTGTAATATATTATCATGAAAAATGGTTTGTATTTGGTCTCTACTAATTTAAGGCAGATACCCAAATACCATAGATTTTGAAACCTTGCATTGTCTTGAGAACTCATTTTTAGATATTAATGACTAATACCATTGCATGTAAATGAAAGAATATTTACAGAAAATAAATACATAATAAATTTTCCTAACATGTTTTAGACCTGATTGTCGATTGGACACCCGATAGTTATATGTTCTACTTGTTTTTGTCTAGGCCTTAAACCTGACATCGATACAGTTTTCTTCCTAGCACTTAGAGCTTTGGCCCGATATCAGATATTGAGTATTACCTATTTTTCCTAATTTTGGACCCGGATAAGGTTGGACATAGATAATGAGATTTTGAAATTTATTTAGACCCAAAATAAATTTGGGCACATATATTGAGACCCCTGAAATCCTACCAGTTATAAGACACTAGTTATGAAATACTGATTTTGAGATTTTGATTTGAGGGTATGCAGCCTGCGCGCCTTTATAGGCCTTGCCGATTTGAGTTTTAATCAGTAGAGGGATATTTTTCAAGGACTTCTATGGATCCCCTTTTGCGAGCTATAGAGCTGAAAAGGGTGCATATGGTATTATTGAGACACCTGGTACTATTGCATCATGTCTACGTTACTTTTCACACTTATTTTCTTGGATGAATTCTCTGATCTTATAGGGCCAGTAGGTGAGCTTTACTTGTTTGTACCTTTCTTGCTTATGGAGGCTCAATAAGGTTTTAGTTGAATTTGTTATTTTTTACTTTCTGGATTTCCTTAAACACTGTGAACATTTGGTAGTTTAGTTAGATTATCCTTACCTAGTGAACTCTATTGGAATGGGATTACATCTGGATTACTTTGTTATCCATTCATTCCTTATTACGGTTATCGGAACACCGCTCGTTTCACTTACTTTCTATATTATTCTTCCACGGACTCAGGTACATCTTACTATTTTGTTTGGGTTCTTCCATCATTGTTGGAACCTATCTCTTTTACTTGTGTTTCATCTCGATTTTACTCTATTTGTAGCTAGCATGGGACGTACTTATATTCCTTGCATTTGTGAAATATCCATCCTTTATCTACTATTTTTTATATATACAGTCCTCCTATGATGTTTACTGGGTACTCGTTGCTTTGTAAATAGTACTCACACTACACTTCTGTATATTCTATGGTGTAGATTTTGGTGTGAGTCATCACTGCTGATGTGGAGTTTTGTGCACTATTTTAGCATTACTCAGAGATGCAGGGTGATTTCTTGGTGATTATAGTTCTCTTCCATATCATATTTTGTAGGATCTGACTCTTATATATATTCTGAGATAGTTTGTATTTATGTATTTCTTTTTTTTGGCACAGTTGTACTCTTGTTCTTTATAGAAGCTCTTGTACTGTGATACCAGGTCTCAGGAATTGGTGTTTTCTCTTTATATGTATATTTTACTTCTGCTCCTTTTAATTTTATTTTGTTACCTTTTGCTTATATCCTTTGTGCGTGCTTTAGTTTGGTTGTGGACCGTTACTTGCATTTCGGGCGATAAGGTTGGTTTACCTATATGTGGGATTATATGTTCCATTGTAAACTGAGAAATTTGGTCATGAGAATTGGTATTAGAGCCTTAGGTTCACCGGTATTATCGATACATGAGTAAGTATCTAATAAAGTCTCGCAGATCGATACGATTGACGTGTGTATCCTATCTTTGGGAGGCTATGATGACATTCTTAAGAAAAGTACTTTGTTTTCGACTCTAAATTATGTTTTATCCTTGATAGTCTCCTGAAATATCAATTGTTCAATTGACTCTATCGTAGATAGTCCACTTAAGGTCTTTAGCAGGCAAGGCAGAGCATTTTGTACCAGTATCCAGGGCTCCATCCAGGGGTTGAGATAGTGATCAATCATGAGGTAGAGGACATACTAGAGATATCGCACCAGCCATAGCTCTAGAAATGGTCATGAGGCTCAATCTGATTACAGACTAGTAGACAATCGACTTGCCACCTCAACAGCCAGTGGTCTTTGGGCAAGTTCCGACACCAATAGGGTCTATACTAGCTCTTCAGGACGTACTTCTTAAGATTTTGAGGTTAGTAGGTGGTGTGCCACAGGCAGGGCTATCACCCGGTGTATGGAGTAGTTCTCAGTCTAGGAGTGAGTTCAAAGGCCTGTAGTAGGGTTCCATATCCATTTCATAGTACGAGGCCAAATTCCACAAGTTGGTTGGGTATACTCCTATGGTATTTTCTTCTCAACATAAGATGACGAAAGATTTGTTAATGGTTTGATCTTGCCACTCCGTTTGAAACTACCTTGGGTAGCAGTAGTCTATTTATTCACTTAGGTTACTGGCCACTCGAGGTTTATGGAGAGTTTATTTTAGGAGGAATATGGAGGCAGTGATCAAGGGCCCCAATATAAAGATGATTCTGATGATACTATGATAGGAGGTAAGGGTCATCTTGATCGGACAGTTTGGATAGTTCTATAGATTTTGGATGAGGTATAACATGGTTTCAATGGATAAAGTTCTGGAAAGAATTTGAGAGTTACTTCTTTAGGGAAACAGGTCATGGTTCCCGTATGGGTTCAATCAATTCATCTCACCGGGATAGGTCGTGTAATGGGTGTGGAGTGCTTGGTCACTATGTTGGTATTCCCCTAGCATAGGGTAGTTAAGTCGTCAGCTCAACTAGTTCAAAACTCTCTTGAGGCAGTATCGCCACCAGCCAAAGGTGGTGTCCAGAGTTGTATTGATGTGCTAAGCTAGCTAATCAAGGTCAGTGACAGTCAGTAATAGTCATGGTCAGTTTCAGCAAGGTGATAGTCATGGTCAGTTTTATGCTATTTCATTTAGAGTAGAGGTAGAGGCTTAGACGTTGTTATCTCAGGTTTGAGTTAGCTTATTGTTAGCTAGTTTTGGATTTTATTCTTGGTTCTCCTCTATATAGATTTATTTTACTCGTTGAGAGTGGCTAGTGAACTGTTATTGTGATATAATGTATTTCTACCTTAATAGTTGTTCTTTAATAGTGGATTGAGATGTTAGACCCTGTTTGATAGCCCTTGAGGAGATTTATTCTTGGGTTGAATTATTCATGCTAAGTCTAGTTGGTTTGTTGTGATATCGAGCATGGACTAGTTACCCCCGGCATCATGTTGTTTTGTACTATTGTGTTAGGACCATTACCTTAGCCATACCTGACATATTCCCGATAACGTGGCAAGGTTCTGTTGATTGTGCACCATATGAGATCCTTTTTTCCTTCAGGATATGAGGTTAGTTTTGCATAAATATTGGTCTTATCTAGATTTTTCCCATGATGTGTGTATCGACGTTCCTTTCTAATTTAGATTGTGTCATTAATGAATTTATAGATTTGTTGTCCAGACCAACCTACTTGGCCTTTCACTTGAGTAGGATTTTTATTCTTGTTTATTGAGTCAGAGTCAGCCACAAACCCTAATTTTTTTGCCTTGTTGTTTGAATTTTATTGATTTGAGGGAATTTAAGTTTTAGTTTAGGATCTGCTAAATATTTATGAAGTCTTGTGACGATTATGCATGTGTTCACCCTGTAGATTGTTCTTTAGTAATGGATCAAGGGTATTAATACTAGGGTTGACTATTCCTGAGATATAGTGTCTTAGAGGATTCAGGTTGATTTTCATATGATGAATTGCGGTGTGATTTTTAGTTCAAGTCAGTATCTTTGGTTTTCGATTGAGTGTGGGTTGGAGATTGAGCCGAGATGCTCTACTTGAATTGTTTATGACATATTAGAGTGGCATAATAGAAGTATGGACGGTGTAGATGGGTTATGAATGTGTCATGGTTGATATAGACTTACTTCCCCATATAATCTTTGTGTATTGGCATGCTCTACAGTGTGGTATTGGAAGCTCATCAAGGTAGATTTTTATGGTGTGTTATGGCTCTATGCTTTGTTAATACTTTGGTGCTAGTATGGACTCATAAAGTTGGGGGTTAGAATTTCTTTATATATGCATTGGGGTTCTTTCGACTTGATTTTTGTGGTGTTTTTGCACATGCTTCAGGTAGTTATGAGTGCGTGAGAAGAGGGGACGATTGGATTCCTTTGGAATTAGTATTGACAATAATGTTATTCGAGCTTCAGAGGGATCAAGTGATCTTGTTGGGTGTATATTAAGAGGGATTCACTGACCATGTTAGTCTTCTATTTATCTCTAGATTAGAAGCTTGTGACTTGAGGTAGTGAACTAATGCATCCCTTCCAAGTTAGAATAATTCTTACTTTGGTTCAGTCTTATGCCTTCATATTTGTTCGATCATTGTGTTGGATTCCAAGAGGATTCTTTCTTACTTTAGGCTCCAGTTCTGCCAACTGCAGAGTTCGGTTACAATAGATAGTATTGATATTTGGAGGTCATAGAGAAAAAAAATTGGTTTTTTATAGAGATTCTTTAAAGACCAGATGTGATACTTGTATTCCGGGATTCATTATAGATGGGTTATTATGGATGGTTTGGTGCAGTTAGTTTCTCCTTAAAGTTTCAAGCTTTATTCGAATTGTAAGGAGTAGTTGGGAATTATACTAGTATGTCATTCTATTTGTCGTGTATCTCTGGAACCTATCTAAGTAGATTGGGACTTTTGATCTTGTTCTCTAGTGGTAGTGAGACTAGCTTTGAGACTTGTTTGGGGAAATTTACCAGTGTTAAACTTAGAGGATCGATGCTTATGTTTGAATTGAGGTTGAATACCGAGAGTTTAAACCATTAGGTTCGTTGTGGGTTCAGGTGGTGTTTGAAGAATTTGAGGGTCCTATTTGAGTTACAAGAATAAAATTTTTGTTCAGCTGATATTATGAGAGGTTATTTTCTATAAATTCTATCTACGTTTGGTACGTTAAGGTCTATTGGGGACTAAAACAAATCTTCCTAGTGGAAGTGGGTCACTATAGTCTATATAGAAGGTTGCAATTGTATTTCTAAGGGTTTTCTACTTTTGATTTGTCGCTGATTGATTGATTGAGTTTTCTCACACCTGTCGGTTCAACTGTATTTTAGTGACAAGGTGGGTGGTTCAATTTTGTCTCCGAGAGATGGTTTGGTCATATGTAGTTTTGGTTCCTATTGTGTCAGGCCTTGGCACTTAGCTCGCTTAGCAGCTTTGAGGACATGTTAGGGGTTTTGGAAGGATTTTTGAAGGATTGTGGATGAGTTTATAGCCTTACTAAAGTTTATTCAAAGTAATAGTTATTAGTGAGGTATTCTGATAGTATCACTCGAGACAGGGTGGTTTTCAGTCTGGGCCATAGATATTTGAGTTGCTAAGATATTTTTGGGGTTAAGCTTGTTTAATGTAGCTCATGGGTTAACCTTTGTTTCCAGGCTTCCTTGGGCATTCTCTTTATTTTCTTCTTCGATCGTCTCTATGGTGTTATCTTTCAATTAAGCTTTGTGTATTTCAAAAAGAATTGGTTTAGTTTCGATAATGGTTTTAGCTCTTGTGGGAAAAATTATGATCATTATAGTTTAGAGATATCTAAGAATTTAGAGAGTTTTGAGTTTGCGAATTTAGAGAGTTTTGAGTTTGTTGCAGTCAAGGTTTCTTGGAATTAGTCCCCAGTTTTGGGATCTATCTTGGGTGACCAAGTGTGTCATATGAGTTTTACATCATCCTATTTTGGAGTTTCAATGCTTCTACTCCCTTCCTTTTCTAATTTTAGGGAATAAAAATCCTTTTAGTAGTGGATGTTGTAATGACTCTTCTGGTTATTTGTTTTTATGCGCCTTCCTTGCATGTTAGAACATTTCTATAGCTTCCCTAGGTTATTTATGACCTTTTAGGACCGTTAGTTTGGATCCCGATGGTTCAGTTGGATTTTATTACAGTTTCCCTATTTTAGAGTCATAACTTAAGAAATTATTGATTTCAGTCACATGCTTAGTAAATGTTCTCGAAATTAAATTCTAATATTTTT
>JBDJHY010271380.1:0-10346 GCA_039654485.1 Withania somnifera
TGCTCTAAAACTGGAAAATTGAGATATTTCTCAACCGAGCCGCCAAATTTCTCAACCGAGCTGCCAAGGATCTAAACTATTGATCCTAGAAAGTTATAAATGACTTGGGAAAACTATTAAAATACTCTAAAAAGAAAAATTTTACGTATTTATCATAAATGACCGTGAGATTCATTACACTAGGTAGGCTAGGCTTACTTTTCATTAGACTAGTCTATGTAGAATACTTGTGTAGTTTGGCTAGTCATGTGGGATGGTTGTTAGGTTGGAAGCCCTAATTTACTAATTTATCTCTTGTTTAATTTTTTTAGGGGTCCTGTAGAGGGATGTAAAGGGTGTTGGGGAATTAGTGGTTGTCTTGGCCTTGCTGCACTGGCCACAAACCCTATTGGCTGCGTTGAGCCATTATATGACTAGTGAGTGAGTTGAGTTCTTAGCTGGTGGCCTTTGGTCTATTCTAGCATACTATTTATATCATTATTTTTTATTGTGCCACAACCATGCATCTCAGACATTAACACCGGTAGATTAAGTGCAGGTGCAACCTAGGGCTATGGTAAGATATTATTGAAAATAACTAAAATTGGAAGGTTTTCCTTTCTTAATAACTAAAAAACGAATTTTATTACTTATATGTATAGTTATGCCATGACCACCTAGTGGTATGGAGCTATGTTTAGAATATAATTGAAATACAGCTTTGATTATTAAGGAGTTATATCTTGCGTATTAAGAGGCGACGTCTTCCAGGGGCGCAACCCCCACTATGGATTAGGAGTCTCATAGAGGCAACGTCCTCCAGGGGCGCAACCCTCACTATGGATTAGGAGGCTTGGACCTCCAAGGCATGGTTTCCACTATTGATATTAAGGCGTGGACTTCCAAGGTGCTGACCCTATTTTTAATTAGGAGGCATGGACCTCTAGGGTGCAGACGACCTTTTTATTGATTAGGAGGTACGAACCTCCGAGGTGTGGTCCAGACTATTGATATTGAGGTGCAATCCTACTAGGGAGGGGTCCCTATACTATTTATATTTAGGTGCATACGTTTAAGACATGGTCCCTGCTATTGATTAGGAGGCATGGACCTCCGAGGTGCGGACCCCACTGTTGGAACTGAGGCACGACCTCCTGGTACGAGATGCCTATGTTCTTATTTACCTTTTTGAACCCCTGTGCATTCATTCTACTTGTGTTGTTTGTACTTTTTGGGCTTAAGGGGGAGTCACGATGAGTTCTTGATATGTTGTTTGTTCCTACAAGGGGGATGTGGCGTCATGGAAGTTTTTGTGTGCTTCTATTATTTGTACTCAGTGGTCTTATGGGGGAAATTTAGATAATTATTTGTGCCTTACTTTATTTATATTCATTCTTTATTATTTATGTTTACCCTCGAAAAATTTTTCGGCGTTAGTATACTCAGTAGGAGTCTAGGTACGTTTGACTGTTAATTATAACTCTTCACGATAGTTGGATACTACTATGTGGAAGACGTGCCTAATCTTACTTGTTTATATCCTCTACATTCCTTCTGTTATTTATAGCTAGAAACTTAACTTATAACCTATTCTGCCAGACAAATAGCTTTATATCATTTATTTTCTTGCATTCACCCATTCTACCTTCCTCTCCATTTCTTTACATGTATTTTATTTTAGCCACCTATGATGCTTACTCAGTACTCATGTTTAGTACTTATGCTGCACATATGTACCATTTTTGTGGTGCAGACACCGGGAGGGGTTATTTGAGATGACATGATTGTGCTGAGTATAATTGTTGATTTGCAGAGACTGCGGTGAGCTTGACTCGAGATGATTGTGGCTTCCATGATGTTTAGCCTACTTTATTTTTGTTTCATGGTGGGCCTTGTGTAGCTATATAATGTAGGAGCTTTACTTGTATATATTTCTCTTTTAGATACTCTATTTGTAGCTCTGTATTCCATTGACACCAGGTTTTGGGATTTGAGTTGTATATATTTATTTTTTCCTTCAGTTTTAAGCTATTTCAGTAACTTTGTCACTTGATTCTTGTTTGCGAGAGTTTATGGCCCATTATAGGAGGGTTGTAGATGCCATCATGATCTAAATTCTGGGTCATGACATCCAACTAATCCAGGTCTATCATGCAACAACATGGGCTACATGCTATATAATATATATGATAGACACACGATATAAAAGATTAAATGAGAGGCCATTACCTCAAACTTAAAGGGAACTGAAAAGAAATAAGTGTGTTTACTTCTCCATTATGTCTGCCAGTGGCTCCCTTAATCGACTGATTGTACTATAGAACCTTAATTGATTCTATCTCCTTATTTCTAATCTTGAAAACTTTCCTTTCTAGGATATTGACTTGTATTTCTTCATATGTCAAGTTGTCTTTAATACAATGCTGCCATAGGTATTATACAAAAGGATTTGTCAAGTACTTTCTCAACATGGATTTGTGGAATACTGGATGTACTGCTGCGAGCTCTGCTGGAAGATCTAACTTGTAAGCAGTATTACAAACCCTATTTAAAATTTTATATGGCCCAATGAAATGTCGAATAAGCTTTCCTATCATACAAAACCTCCTGGCTCCCTTTATAAGAGACACTTTCAAGAATACCCAATCACAAACATTAAACTCCAACTCTCTCCTCCTCATATTGACATAAGACTGTTACCTACTATGGGTAGTCTTCAACCTTTCCTGTATGAGCTGAACCATTTAATATACTCAATAACTGATTTAGGAAGAAGAAAATATGTGTCACAAAGTTTCAACCACCCAATGGGAGATCTACACCTTCTTCAATATAAGGCCTCAAATGGAACCATCTAGATACTAGCATGATACTTGTTATAGTGAGCAAACTCTATCAATGGAAAGTGGTCATCCCAACTACCTTTGAAATCAAGTGTAGAAGCTCGCAGTATATCCTCTAAACTTTTTATGGTCCATTCAACTTGACCATCTATTTTCAAGTGAAAAGAAGTAATGAGATAAACCTGAGACCCTAACCCTTTCTAGAAGGACTTTCTGAAATGCAAAGTGAACTAAGTATTCCTATCTAAAATAATAGACAAAGGCACACCATGGAAACCAAAAATATACCAATGATATAATCTACCATAATTTTCTACAGAGAAACCAGTGTGAATAGATAAAAAATGAGATGACTTGGTTAAACTGTCCACAATTACCCAAATAGAATCATGGTTCCTTTTAGTCCTCGGCAAACCAGTGATGAAATCCACATTTACAAATTCCCACTTCTAAGATAGAAATTCAAATCTCTACATCTCAACTATTTCATTTTTATGTTAGGCTTTCACTTGCTGATAATTAGGACACCTAGCCAAATACTCAGCTATGTTCCCTTTCATCCCTTCCCACCAATATAATTCCTTCAAACTTGGATGAATATAATATCGATGTTTGTGAGCTTTAGAAAAATTACTTTCCTTCAATCCATCAATATTTGGTACATATAGTCTACCCTCGTACCTTAACACATCATCTCCTCCTTTTGGAGAAGACCTTCCGTTTATGCCTACCAACCTCAACCCTACCTTCAAACATAAGCAATAACATATCTCTATCATATTTTTCTTTCACCTCCATTACTAGAGAAGATTCTAATACATTTAGAACCAACATCCCCCCATCCTCAGCATTAACTAACCTGACCCCAAGGTGTGCAAGTCTATGTACCTCCTTAATTAACTCCCCATTCTCTTTATCAACATGTGCCACGCTCTCCATAGACAACCTATTAAGGGCATCCACCACCATATTGGCCTTGACTTTATGATACATGACTGTTGTATCGTAATATTTTAACAACTCTAACCAGCCTTTTTAATGGAGATTCAAATATTTTTGCTCAAATACACACTACAGACTCTTATATAATGTCTGCAGACTCTAGCACTGGGAAGTCTCAAAGAAAATGGCTAGTCTTACCACATTTGAAACAACCCTTAGAGGGGCACTCCCAAAGTTTGTGACCCGACTTTCCATACCCATAACAAGCCTACACTCTCCCAGATGATTCTTAACACACACCACATAGGTGAGGTAAGATTGTTCTCCAGTAACTCTACCCTGCAGAGCTGATCTAACTGACTAACACTACTGATTCTGAGGTAGTCTGCTACCTTGAGTAGGAGTACTATATGATAAAGGGTTTGGAGCCATGAAACTCTGCTTCTACATCTGTCTGGGGTTAGCACTACCTTTAGGCAAGCTAAACTCTATTAAACCATTCCATCCATATTGTTTCAGAATCTCTCTCTCACTCTTACCTTATCCCCTTTTTATTTGTTCTAAGTGAACAATTAGCTGACATATGTCCATGGCAGTAATCAAAGTAGCTTCGCTCCTTTCTTTTATCAATTGTAGGGAAAGGTGAGAAACGAAGATGTCCATATGATTTTGCATATCAACGACCATGTCTGGGGCATATACTTAGACAGTTGAGTGAACTTCATCCCATACATAGAGCCCTTATATAGACCTAGACACTCTCTCAATTTCTCATTCTTTTTTTCCCTTGGGAAGAACCTATCCAATAAAGCTCTTTCAAATTCAGCCCAAGTAGGAGGACTTGCACTTGCCAACCTATTCTTCATCCATTTGTTAACCCAATCTTGAGCGACATATATCAGTTGGTACATTACCAAATCTACCCTATTGATCTCTGTCAGACTTATGATATCACAAAACCTATTAACCTCCTTAATGAACCCTTCTAGGTTCTCTCCTACCTTAGAACCATGGAAGACAGGGGGCAGTATCCAGATAAAACCCCTAACTCTGGGTGTTCCTGCATCCTAAATAGCTAGTAGGATACCTAGATCTGTTGTCTACTACTAAGCCTGAGCAATAATATTCTAGTCAATCAAGTGCCTTATATTATGAAACTCAGAATTGGTGATATTCTGCGACTCAGGAACTGGTATAGCCTAATTCTATTCACATTGATTCCTACTCTGATGAGATGGTTACTCGAGTAGAGGTGTTACTCGAGTGGAGGTATAATCTAAAATGCGTAAAGCAAGAGTCAGAAAAGAATATTGGAGTTAAACCCAAAACATGAAATATAAGATGAAACGAAAATAAAAATTTTTAGTAGCCTCTTAGTTATAAATATGTTTCCATTCACAATCACAAAAGAGACTCTACCCCACGTCAGCTTTCAAACATCCTAGGAAACTTGAACCTAAGTCTTTGATACCAAGTTTGTAATGCCCCTGAGTCACCCATAGGGCGCCACAAGGCTTTTTTAGCTACTGAGTCACCTTATTAACCTCAAATGACTCATGGCTCATGGATATATCAAAAGACTCACCCATCTATGGAAGTATAATACAATATTAATGTTTAAGCTAGTAATACATCTTACATATCAAACAAAATATTGAAAGAGTATGAAAACTTCAAATCAAATACCATTAAGTCAACTATCTAAAAGACTCTAAATACTAAAATATTTGACTTCTAGGACAAGCCCCCACCTAGCCTTAGAAAGAAATGAGTGACTGTAGCAATAACTGGTATGTTCTAATAAGAATAAATCAATAATAATAAAGTGTCCCAATTCCATGGGATGTCACAAGTACTCTAACAACCAAAGATAGTAGATTTGGTCAACCTTGAGCATAAGTATGGCTGGCCTGACCTACATGTGAAATAATGTAGCAAAAGAGTATGTTGTTAGTACATTGAATATACTGAGTAAACGGGAGGGAGACAATGATAGACAATATCAACATGAATAATAATATGAGTGTAAATAGACCATGATTAGGCTAACAATGCATGATCAAATCACATTTCAAATCAATTATTCAATAAAATTTAAGTACACTGATAGTGTAAGAATTAAGCTTCATTTCAAATTCTAAGTAATAAAATTCTAATATCTGACATTAGATCTTTTGTGGGAGGTTCTATAATCAACATATAAGACCATGTGAGCAGGCATGGAATTCAACAAACTACTAGCTAAAGGGAATACCTTGCCCTGCCACTGGCTTAGTACCTAACAAGTAATCTATTGGATCCAACTAAGTCAGGTCTATCACAATAGAGCCTTTTAGGAAACATATTATCCTATGGTTAACAACATAGTTTTGGGATCGGGTCTATAAACCCAATCCGCTCGATTCTAATAGTTCTCCCAAAATATATGTTGCTCCTGACTAGACCAATTTAAAACAAATATTAGTAAAAATTTGATCAAATTATCCTTTCTTAGCCTCTTTGGGAAAATTCTTATCAATTCTTCCTCAATTTAGTAAAAGCATGTCTTATCTAAAATCTTAGGTGAATATCTTAGCAAAGCTTCCAAACATAAATATTTAGAACTAATATTCATCACATATCAATATATATATTTAGATCTCAAATTTTTTGAACAAGTTAAATCAACAATATATTCAAATTGGATAAGACAATTAAATCATGAATAATAATGTGCCAATGCAATATTTCATGCAATGTTACCCAAAAGTATTAACAAATTATAATGGGAAGAAAAATCACAACTTAAAAATTTAGGGTTCATGAATTCTATATAAAAAACTTCATAAAAATTTAGAGTTGGGGCATAAGGGTGAAAGAAAACACTTGTTCATGAAAAATTTAGGCTTGGATTTGGAGGAGAAAACTTCATTCTTGTATATTGAAACCATATTTCTTGACTTCTTTAAGAGAATAGATCAATGTTTTACTTTAAAAATAGGATTAAAGCTGCGCTTGTAAGGTTTCCACGGGTGGTTGCACATTCTATAGAACCATTCCACTATGCGTGGAATGGTCCATGAAACTATACCCCTTTTATTTAGAACACTAGAAGCATATGATGATTTATTTCACGGACCGTCCTTTAATCGATGGTCCATCGAATAGCTCGTAGAGTCATTCCTTACTTAAAATAAATTTAAGAAACATTGGTCAAAATTTAGGAAATACTGGTCCCCATCCCATGAATCAAACCATGATCTATGGAACCCTTCCACGATTTATGAATTCAAGTCAGTGAAGAGTGCTTCACTGTTCTGGTTTCAAAGTTCAATTCTTTGTCAGTAGACACCTTCCACTATCTGTGGAATGACCTGTGGAACTTGGAACAATTCCATACATTGATGAAATTTTACATACACTCTTTGATTATCCCACAAAATCCCTTAGCATGATTTTCAAGGTGTTAGAAGCCACATCTAGGTGAGACCCCCTTTCTAGTGTATCTCTTGAACAATTTATGAACAAGGACAATATTATCAACTATACTTCTCCCCTTAATAAATGTTGACTGAACCTTTGCCTATTAATCCATCAAATACCACACGTAATCTTCTGGTTAAAACATTCGAAGTTATCTTATATAGTGAAGTACGAAAAGAGATAGGCCTATTATTCTTTACTAATGTTGGGACATCAGTTTTAGGAACCAAGGCTACCGTAATTGTCTGTATGGATGGATACATAGTACCAGCCATAAAATAATTCTCCACATCCCTTAAAACATCTTGTCCTACCACTTCTCGGTTCTTAGTAAAGAACTCTATTGGAAATCCATCCAACCCATGAGCTTTATCCTTAGGCTTATCATTGATGCTTCCCTAATCTCATCCTTGATAATCTCCTTAATAATATCTCTCTGTTCTTTCAAATTCATGAATGAACCTTTATGAAAAACTTCAATATTCAAGTATTTCACTCTCTTTGATTTTGTTGAGACTCTTAAATGAATTAACAAAATCTTCTTCCACCTATTTAGGTTCAACAAGATTCACCCATATCTCTATATAAATAGATGTAAATACTTTGTGTTACATAATCTTGATCAATCTATAAGGCCTTGACTTCTTCCTAAGGATTTTTCCTTCAATATAGATAGTTTCAATTTCCTCTTAAACTTTCTCTTTCATACCAATCAACTCCTGGTTGCTTTGACTCTGCATTTGATTGTGAATGACATCCAACTTTTCCTTCAACATATTAATTAGTTTTTTCATAAGAAGCCATGTACATATTCAACCCAATACTTTTTTAATTGAAACTTTTCAGCTTACACCATATATTCATCATACTATATTCATCTTCAATGGTTCCCCATGCTTGTAGAAAGATCTTCTCACACTTAGGAATTTACATATTTTCATAGAAGCTAAAAGGTTTGGGATGAAGATATTTTGTTCCTTACATCTGATCACTATTGGAAAGTGACCAGATACTGAAGTATTCAAAAATTTATCTTCATTAAGCCCCATGTCCCGCAGCCACTAATAATTTCAAATAGCCAGTCTATATGCTATAAACTCTACTGTCACCATCTTGTTGATTGCACCATGTAAAGTCTTTTTCAGTAGCCTTTAAAGGAGTAATTTGCTACTGCTCAATCATATTATGCAATACCTAGACCTCATGTTAGGTGAAAGGCAACCCCATCCTATCATTGGAGCCCAAAAATGCATTGAAGTCTCCAATTAAAACCCATGGTTTTCCCAGTGGAGTTGTCAATTGACACAACTGCTGCCACAAAATTTCCTTTTTACCCAATTCATTCCGTGAATACACTATTATGATATACATTTGAAAGACATAATCCTTATCCAAAATAGTGTATATATTTTTCTGAAACATCTAGTATTGTTACTTGTTTATGGCTCTTCCAAATTAACCATATTCTAAATTTGTATGCATCAACATAGTTAAAATATTTTTTCAGTCCTTTGCTACCTTATTCAGTAGTATGATAATTAACTCTAGTTTTCAAACACCTGAAAATATATTTATTGTTCTTAAGAGGAAATAACCTAACCTCTTTTAATTATGGCCTTTTTTAGGCCCCTAACGTTCCATGTTGAGAGGATCATTGATTAAATAATGGAATAAAGATGCCAGGTTTATCTAGAATTTTAATTCCTTCATTAGGCTTCCTTATTCTTTAAGTTCCACTCGATACTATAGACTCCATAATCTACTTCCCATCTCTCTCTCAACTTCCTCCTTAGGTATTATCTGCAATGGATCTTTCATTCCAGTAGCAATATTAGACTCATGAGAAATAGAAAATACCTCAGTCGTCTATCTTATAGGTTCCTATATTACCTTCAATTCTTTAGTGGTACTACATGTTGCTTCAGGTAACACAATATCCATATTAGTCTTTTGCACCTTGATGAAAGTCCTCCATAAAGGCTTGGGGTACTTTTTTCCTGCCATTTCTCTTCCTTTTGTTTCCTTCCTTTTTACTAGCCTCAGAATAAAACTCCTTCCTTTGTTTTTTTCTTAAACTAACACTCATTATCCACATGTAACAACCTTAAGCACTCATTATAGAACTTTGGCTTCCATTTATACTCAACTAGTTGGGTCCACAAACCTAAAGGTGTTTGCATAACAATACAATCTGGAAAATTTTGTGATAAGTTAACTTTCACCAACACACTAATTATCCCCATGTAACAACCTTAAGCACTCATTATAGAACTTTGGATTCCATTTATACTCAACTGGTTGGGTCTACAAACCTAAAGGTGTTTGTATAACAATACAATCTAGAAAATTTTGTGATAAGTTAACTTCCACCAACAACCTAGCATAAGATATGCTTTCCTCATTAGCAGTTATTCCCTCAGTATGCAAAGGTTTCCCCAAAACACTTACCAATTTACTAGGGACCTCAAATCACCAGTATCAAACAGAAAGTCTGGGAAATGTTATCCAAAGTGAGAATTCCCTAAACATATCATTTTCATAACTAAAATCAACCTCCCATTATTTCAGGATTAGCGGCTTACATCTATAAAAATATGGACCAACATGCAGAACCTTTTCCTTATCATTCATATTTTTGAATTTGAAAAACATAATATCCATCACTATGAAATAACATTTGTGATTGTTAAACATTGGTCCAATTTATTTAGTATATCCTCCCATTTATTATTTAGTTGGAGTTTCCCATATTATAAACCCAATTAAAGCATTATCAAATTTTTTCACCTATTCAAAGATATCTTATCTACTGATATTGACAATGACCATAAAATCAACCAACTTTGGTGGTATATACTTCAGTTATTTACTCTTAATATGATTTTCATGAATTTATTCCATTTCTCAGGTGTAGTTGTTGCGTTCAGAAGCACACGTAAGTGTACATGTTCGAACGAGTAATATAATGGCTCTCGCGATCTGGATTGTCAAACTCTTAGGGACTTATATATAATTGATTCCCTTGACAAAGCTACGTAACGAATTAGATCAAAAATATCGATTAAGACTTCAAAAGATTATATTAATTTAATTAAAACTAACTTGCAATATGAACTAGAA
>JBDJHY010271390.1:0-10346 GCA_039654485.1 Withania somnifera
AATAAAACTTACATACAAAAGGGAAGACAATGGTGAGCCTGGGGATGTACCTCCCCTAAATTTGATTGAGTTTAGGGACTCAATAGCAAGTTGGACAGAGAAAAGAAGAAAAATGAAGATGGGGAAAAAGATCTGAAAGTTTCAAGGACATAGTTTATACATATAAATATTGCTGGGTCCTTACTCATGATGCCGCATGGGCCAGGCCCAAGAAGGAAAATATGGTGGGTCAAATTTTCTACAAAATAGCCCAACTACTTTGGGCCAAAATCTCTACAACACAATCAAATTAAAATGAAAAGCCCAGGACATAGACTTAAGGTCCAACTAGACTAATGTTGATATTTCGAAGCTAATAGAACTGTCAGAATTCAATTTTGAGCATGTTTACTACTATTTCACTCTCGAATACTATTGTTTCAAAAACAAAACTTCAAAACAAGAAAGCTGAGATAATGAAAAATAAGTCACCAAGGCACCGAGCTACCGATTCCAGTAAGTCATAAATGACTTGGGTCAACTACCAAATGACTCTAAGCACCGAAAAAGGCAAAATACAAGTAAATGACCGAGCGGGTCATTACATGTTGATTCTAATAGGTTATTCTAATTATAATTGGGCTATGACGTGGCATTCACATTGGATTATTGAGATAGAAACTCATTGTTCCATATAAAAATGACATTAAAAGAGGTTTTCTTATAGTTACAATTTATGTTAAATATTTTGACTTGATTTAGACTCGGGGGGCCCCAACACCTGATATTGGCATTTCCAGCATAATTTAGACCCAAGTTGGGGCTAGTTAGTTGACATTGGTTTATTATTTGATTTAGCATTAATGAAGTTTAGGCACCACATTTGAGAATTTCTTAAGATATATCTCCAAGGATAAGCCCAAGCATAAAACACATATATTACTACTAGTTTAAGTTCAGTTAAATACTAGTCAACTTATTACATTGGCCCACAGCCATGGGTCTTGTTGTTTGGGTTGCAGGCATGATCTTGAAGAAGGAGAACACAGTAGAGGATAGGTATATGAAGCAAGTCTTCCGTGGGTCCTGCTTTCAAGATCCGGAGTGGAAGAGGAGGAACATGTGGTTTCATTGCAATACATTCATACCCCTGATGCATTGTATAACTTCTTTATTATTTTTATACCCTTTTTCCTATGAGGGAAGCCAGTTGGGTTGGTTGTTGCTGGGTGTAACTGCCATGTATATGGCGTCAAATGGGTTTTGTTTGTCTGAGTGCATATTTTGGGACTATGGGGGCTCAGTTAGGTTTTGTTTGTGTTACTTGTTCTCTCTTATTTTATCCCATTTCTTCTATTAGAATTGTTTTACTTATATTTATTTCTCAAGTTACACTATGACACTATCTATATATTTACTTTTATTTCCTTTATTCTTCAGTTATTCCACTGGTAGGTAAGGTATGTAACCAATACTCTATAAATAGCTCTCTTTTAGGTAGTTTTGCTTGATAGTTAGATCCTTTCTCCTTAGCAGCCAGTATATAGTTAGATTATTCTGTTATTTTCTTCTTTACTTCTCATTTTTCCCTATTTATTAGAACTCATTTTCCCTATATTTTTATCTTACGGGTGCAAAATTTAGCCTATGATACTTACTGGGTACCCATTGTATATGGTACTCATGATACACTTTTGTATATTTTTTGTGATGAATATCCTAGCATGAGGTATCACTACTAATGTTGTTCATGCGAAGCTGATTTTGGGGCTTAGGAGACTATAAGGTGAGTTGCCGGCGTCCAGGGTTGATCCGTCACCATTTGTGAAGATATGTATTAATTTTGTATTTCTAAAGATAGTGTTGTATATATTTATGCCTTTATTATGCCATTCTATACTCTGTATCCACTAGTAGATTTTGTACCACTAAGTGCCAGGTCTTGGGGATTAGTTTTCTTCTTTGTATATATTTTCTCAAATTCTCTTTTTCCATTTGTCCAATTTCCTTAGTCTTTGTTGTATCCCATTGGTTGTCTCTCCTAGATAGGGGTTGTCTTATCTACACGTAGGTGATAGTACTTGCCATCATGATCTAGATTTTTGGGCTGTGATAGTTTGGTAACAGAGCTCTAGGTTCTTCGTTATCATTGGCATGAAAAAAAGTGTTTAGTAGAGTCCCAACAATCAATATGATGACATTCATATCCTACCTTTAAGAGGCTACATGTACTATTATGAAACACTCGCTTCTTAGTTACTTCTTGTGCATTATTGGTTCCTGTCGATTCCTAAAAGCTTACTTGCATTCACTTTTTCAAAGACTAGGATAAGGTCTATTCCAGATAAGGGCGATGCCCCTACTCCTGCAGCAAGGGCTCTATCTAGGGGTTGTGGTAAAGGTCTGAGGTCGAGGCCTGGGTCATATTGATATACCATCTCGAGATCCAGAGGTTCATCTTGAGTCGGCTATTAAACGGTAGCCAGTACTAGTAGATTTTCCTCCTCTACAGTTGGTGGGCCAGGGTGAAGTTCATTCCTTGCTAGTAGAAACATCTTCTCCAGTATTGCTGGATGTATTGCAACTGCTTATTATGATTAGTGGTCATCCTTAAGATGGGGCCCAGTTCAGCCTAGAGAACAGCATAGGGTGCTAGGCTCCAGTAGCACAGACAGATACAGTGGCTCCACTAGTTAAGATATTATCAATGCCAGAGGTACCCTAACCAATGTAAGACCCAATAACTATGACAACTAATGAGAAAAAGGTATTGGGTAGATTTCTCATACTTATCCCTCTATGATTCTTAGGTGCTACAGAAGAGGATGCCTATAATTTTTGATGGGTTGCAAGGAGACATTGCATAACATTAGTTTGGTAGAATCATATGGAGTGGATAATGCCATGTTTCAATTCGATGGTTCATCAAAATAGTAGTGGGGAGAATATCAGAGTTGTTGACCAGCAAATTTTCTATCCATGACTTAGGCAAAATTATTTAAGGACTTCTTAGATAAGTATATTCCCCATAAAATGAGATAGCAATTGAGATATGAGTTCACAGATCTCAATATGGTTCTATGTTGAGTATGAGTCTTAGTTCCATGAGCTATCCAGACACAATGCTATGAGAGGGTTCACTATTTATTCAAGGGGTTGAGGTTCTAGATCCACCTATCCATGGAGTAGAAAGTTTGGATGGGTGATCATTTATAGAGGTGGAGTACCATCCCTACACCTTAGAGATATTATATTGTAAGGCCCATAAGGGGCATCAATTAGAGAACACACTACCAAAGTAGTTTTAATGGGTCTAGATTAGGTAGTGGAAGTTATATGGGTAGGGTCCACAATAGCCGCAATAGTAGTTTTGTGGTCATCTTAGCCAACCTATGCATGCGTCACTCCACACTTCAGATAGAAGATAGTCTAATCACAGTGGTTAGCCATCTTGAGGTTCACATTTTAGGTTTCAGGACCATGGTGCTAGGGTACTTTAGCTAGTAGATTTTGGTCCTCTCGGGCCATTATCATGTCTTTCCATGTTTCTTGCATTTAGAGCTTTCCTATTAATGCCTTAAGTTATCTATGACCTTTTGAGACCAATAGTTTTGTTCCCTGGAAGTTCTATTTTGTATTTATATGCTTCTAGTACCACTTATACTAGGTTTTTGTAAGGCTTTCCATTATTTGTGTACATATATTTTCATCCTCTCCTTCTCTTTTCTATTTATTTGTTGTGGTGCTCTAGCGATAGACCATTTTTTGATATTTTGGGCTATGTGGAATTCTTTCCTACATATGGGTTATTATAGGTGCTATTATGACCTAAATTTGGGTCATGACAGAGTGGTTGAAGAGAAGAGCTTTGGATAAGTGCTATGAGTGTGATGTGTTGGGATATTCTTCTAGTGATCATTTGTGGCATGGGGAAATCAAGCCAGAAACACATGCAGCTCATTCATTTTACGAAGTAGCTTTACAAGGTAGAGATGGTCATCGACTGGTAGAGGTGCTTGTGGGGTTGACCATACAAGAAGGAGATACAGTCTGATACTATGATTACAGGCATGATATCAATGATACATTAGCTAGTTATGGCTTGTTTGATCATATTTCTACTTATTCTTATATATCTACATATCTTTCTTGTCAAATGGGGTTGTCTATTGAGACTTTATTGGTGCTTGTGTGTGTATCTACTCCCATAGGTGATTATTTAGTAGTGGATCATACTTTCAAGTCCTGTGTGGTGACTATCATGGAGTATGACACTTGGAATGATTTGATGTTGGTTGACATGGTTGATTTTGATGTTATTCTAATTCTCTCACTGTGAAATTTTTGATGCTATGCTAAGACCGTTACCTTAGCCTTGCTCGCCATATCCTTAGTTGTGTGGAAGGGTTCTATTGGCCACTCACTTATTGGGGTCATTTCTTATATTCACGCCTAAAGGTTTGTATCCAGGGGGTGTTTAACTTATTTTTTTTGTATGTTTGCGATGTTAGTATTGATCCTTCTTTTGTTGATTCAGTTCCCATAGTTTGAGAGTTTTTCGATGCTTCCTTACAAAAATTCTCGGCCTCCTTCTCGAGCGTGATATTAATTTTTCCATTGGTTATATTTTTTGGGTTGAATAATGCCCCAGAAGAACTCATGGATCTTATAAACAATGTATCTAGTCCCTACTTAGATTTTTTTATTAATAGTTTTCATTTACAAGAGATATTAGAAACTCTATGCCTAGTTATCGAAGTGCTAGTTCTTATTAGATTCTCTAGCACTATTAGGGAATTTCGTGTCCAAGAATTGGTTTAGAATGGATCTGGTGAAGGTGGCGATAATTCATGATTGTCCTAGACCTACTAATTCTATAAAGGTTTGTTGCTTTGATGGGTTAGATGGGTAGTATAGAAGGTTTGTATAGGGATTCTCTTCCCTAGAAACTTCTTTGACTAGATTGACCTAGAAGAATATTCCTTTCTAGTGGTTCATATAGAAACTCTATGCCTAGTTATCGAAGTGCTATTTTTTATTAGATTCTCTAGCACTCTTAGGGAATTTCATGTACAAGAATTGGTTTAGAATGGATCTGGTGAAGGTGGCAATAGTTCATGATTGGCCTAGACCTACTAATTCTATAAAGGTTTGTTGCTTTGATGGGTTAGATGGGTAGTATAGACGGTTTGTACAGGTATTCTCTTCCCTAGAAACTTCTTTGACTAGATTGACCTGGAAGAATGTTCCTTTCAGTGGTCCGTAGAGTATGAGTCAAGATTTTGAGGCTCAAGGAGTTGTTGATTTTGGTTCTAGTATTGTTTCCACTCAAGGGTTAGAGGTTTGTGGTCTACTATTGCTCTTTGGTTATTGGTTTGGATTATGTGTTAATGCGGTGGGGTTATGTGATTTTATAGGCCTCCAAACACTTGAAGGTGCATGAGAGTAACTATCCCATTCATGATCTAGAGTTGGCAGCACTAGTTTTGGCACTCAAGATTTGGAGACATTATCTCCACGGTGTGCCTTGTGAGATTTTCACTAATTATCGCAACTTGCAGTATATCTTGTGTCAGAAGGAGCTTAACTTAAGGAGTGTAGGTGGATAGAGATCTTAAAGGACTATGATATTACTATTTTATACCATCCGGAAAAGGCTAATATAGTAATAGATGCCTTGAGCCATAAGGCGGTGAGTAAGGGACATTGATGTGACAATGTTTTATGTCACATATTGCACTTAAAACTATGAAAATATGTATGTTCTTGAGTAACTTTTGTATGATTTAAAATGTTTTGTTTGTATTTGTAAGGTAAAACTGATGTCTAAAACTTTGGAGCTATTGTATAAAAAATATAGTTTAAAGACTATTTCGACGTTTTGTCCAAGCCTGGACGGTTCGTCTAAGATGCACCGTCTAGGAGAGATTCAAATGTTTAAGAGATCTATCCATCGTCCAAAAATTGATTTTTTGTCTGGCCTTGGACTAATCTTCCAAAATTGCAGTCTAAATTGAAGACTAGAAACAGACGAAGGATTGGACAGACCGTCCAACCCTGGACGGCTTGTCCAACTGGATTCTATTCAAACCAAAACACACTGGATAAGAAAAGACACAGATGGAAGATCAGGTGATTCGTTTGGTAATAGATGCTTCACCCATGGTTCTGCCCAAGAATAAAGACAATTTATTTCAAATTTCAGATATTACACTTGTACCTATGACCTATAAATAGAAGTATTAGGTTGTTTTGAAAACACTCTTGATTATTGATATCTTTACACAAATTGTCTTGAGCTAACTTTGGAAACTACCATTCTTGTACTATTCTCTGCCATAAGAACACAAGTGTGAGAGTTTGTGATATGTGATTATTAATTGCAATCAATTTGAAGATTATTTTCTTTATATGAATCCTATTAAGTTCTCTTCTTATTGTTGTATGTTGACAAGCATGAGTAGCTAAACCACAACTCTAGGGTTATGGGATCCTTAGATGAAACAAAACTAGGATTGTAATTCTATTATGGTTCTTGCATCTAATAAGTGTGTGAACACATAGTTTCTACAATTCAACGGATTTTAGTGGTTGCACACAAAAGAACATGCCTAGTTTTTACTAGTACTAACCTTGAGGTTTAAACTAGGAGATGAGATTATTCTAACAAGTTTAGAGCAGTATCCCTCTTTTAATGATTATTGCGGTAATAAGGGTAATCATCTTGAGTTATTATGATAGAGATAATGCACTCTTTTACAGTCTGAACATGGTGTAAAATCTATTTATCTAGGATTATAGGTTGAAAAACACGTAGATAAATAGCGCTGTCACTCTAAATAACTCTGCACCTAGGAAAGATCGCAAAACCATTAATGTTTATAATCTGAAGGTTTGCTGAAACCTTGGTGAACATAGTCCTAGGTTTTCTCATCAGTTGAATTCCTTTGATAACTTACATCAATTGATATTTACATTCAATTAGGAAGAAAAACCATTTACCAACTAATCCCCCTATTTAATTTTTATGTCTTATGAAAATAACAACTATATTAAATATTGGCACTAGGCCTAAACACAATACCATATTCCCAATGTGATCGACCTAAACCTAGTTGGGTTCTATATTGGTCCACCGACCACTTCTACTTCTTTAGGAGGTGTAATTTGAGAGTTATCAAATTTTGATCCCATTGCCGAGTAATACGGTTATCGGTAAAAGCCTAGTGTAATATTAGTCCTTTAATCTTATTTCGAGTTTTCACTTTTGTTTGTTGTTTTATATTATTACAGGGTATAGGTAGTGCATGCGAAATACCTGAAGCTCGCATGTAACATTATTTCCATTTGATCCAGAAATCAATTGGACACTTAGAAAGATGAATAAGAAAGATAACACATAACTACCTAAGCCCGAGCAACTTCCCTTAAATGGGCCTCCAAGAGGGAACCAACTAGATGCACCTCCTAGAACTCAACCTTTGAGAAATAATAAGGTGTATGTGGATGATGATGAGTAAGAAATTATCGGGGCCATTGCAACAGAGGAAATCATTCTTCCCCCATTAATACCGGGAAGAAAATTCAATATCACTTGCACCATGATTCAACTGCTAACTATGAAAGGGTTATTTTTAGGGGTAGCTGGTGAAGACCTCAACTTGTATTTAAAGAACTTCACAGCTATATACAAGTCTTAAAACCTATAAAAGTTAGACAAAATGCCAGACAATTGATCCTGTTCCCATTATCGATAAGTAGGGAGGCCACAATGTGGTTAACCGACTTACCCTCAAATTCAATAGCAAATTGGGGAGAACTAAAAGAGGCTTTCCAAGAAAGGTCTTTCTTCCCTCCAAGATGCTAGTGCTAAGGGATGAGATTACCAACTTCAAGAAAAATAATGATGAGGCACTGAATGATTTGTGGTTGAGATTCAACAAAAAGATAAAGCAATGTCCCATGCATGGGTTAGGAGATAACTACATGAAGGAGACATTCTACCGAGCTTTGAATGGACCTTCAAAGTTGGTTGTGGATGGAATTAATAGAGAGTCTTATATGCTGAGAAAATATGAAAAAGTGTCACAAGAGCTTGACACAATAACCAGGAACACCAGGTATTTGCACACCATGGAATCAAAAGTTTCTGGCGGTGCCAAAAATGATGCTATCCCTATAGAGCAATACCAAAGAGAGGAGGAACATGAACAGGATATGGCACACCTGAAAACACAAATAGACTTAATGTCTAGATAATTCTTAGGTGGAGTCCATGAGAAGCTAAGTGTTATTTTTTCCTATGGTAAAAGAAGGTATGAAGGTACTGAGTTAGACTCTGAAGAGAAGGCTAGGTATGTGGGGATTCCAGCAGGGAACCCAAGGGAAAACTCTAATAGAGAACACTTCCATGACCAAGGAAATTATCATAATAAGGAGAAGGCCAATTTGAAAAATAAGGACACATATAATTGGAACAGGGATGGTTTGTATACACCTCTAGTAAATTGTGAGAAAAAGGTCGAGACTTTCAAGAATGAAAGAAATATTTGTTAAAGTTCTCCAAAAGGTGGAATCATCTAGTAAAAGTTTGAAGGCGATGAATAAAAGGATCTCTAATATTGATCAGATGGTTGAATACATCCCATGTTAATAATATAATTAGAGTTCCAGATAGGGAAGATGTACGCCTCTTTTAACCATCAAAATAAAAGTAAGTCAGCGTACAATTTAAATAAAGGCAACCACTGTATGGCTATCGCCACTTGAAGCGGCAAGTCGTTGTATGATCCAAAGCTAGCTATAGAAAAGTCTAAAGTATCTGAGAGTTCAACCCCAAAAGTATATTTGGTTGATGCAAATAAGGATGGATTGTAGGGGGAAGTAAACCTGTGATCGACTTGGATTGGGAGGAACCAGAAAAGCTAATCGAGATGCCGAGGATGCCACCTCTATTTCTTCAAAGACAAAAAAAGATAAGGATGGTTGGTTTCAGAAGTTTATGAATATATTGAAACAACAATCCATGAATGTTCCACTAGTTAAGGCACTCGAGCAAAGGCCAGGGTATGCTAAGTTTATGAAGGACCTAGTAACCAAGAAAAGAGTAGTCAACTTTGAGCCTAAAAATAATATTCACCATTGCAGGGATATTTCTTCTAGATCCTTGGTGCAGAAGAAAAAAAATACCCTGGAGCGTTCACAATTCCATGCACTATTGTAACATTCTATTTTTCTCGTTCACTTTATGATCTAGGTGTCAGTATCAACTCGATGCCTTTAGAAATCTACAAATAGTTGGGCGTAGGAGCCCCTAAACTGATAACAATGTGGCTTTTGATGGCTGATAGATTTTTCAAATAACCAATAACAGTCTTGTTTGATGTACTTGTCAAGGTAAACAACCTCATTTTTCCTACCGACTTTGTTATTCTAGACTGTGATATTGACTTTGAGGTTTCCATCATTTTTTATAGACCATTCTTAGCAACAGGAAGAGCTTTAGTAGATGTCGATAGAGATGAGATGAAATTTCGATTGAATAATGAAAAGTAACATTTTACATATGCAAATCCATAAAGCAACCACGGGATATGAATATTGTATCTGTTATTATTATTAAATAGGATAATATCAGAGAGTCGCAAATTAATGAGAAAGTGTTGATTGAGCCGTTAGAAGAAATGGTGATGAATTATGATGGTGAGGGCATGGTAGTGTATGAGGAAATTGCAAATACTTTGACAGGAGGTGGGTCTTATTTATGCAAGCTAAAAAAGCTTTACTTGGACCTATAGAATAGGCAACGTCACTAGCAAGACCATCATTTAAGGAGCCCTTAGTATTGGAACTCAAAGCATTCCCAAGTCACTTACAATATGTCGTAGTGGGAGTAACACCTTGCTGGTCATTATTTTTGCACGTCTAATGGACCAGTAGGTCGCAGCCTTAGTCTGAATTTTGAGGAAGTTCAGGAAAGCCATTAGTTGGACTATCTTATAAATTATCAGTATACCACTAGGTATTTTCTTGCATCATATAGAGATAGAGGTTGATAGTGTTCCTAGTATGGAATATCAAAAAAAACTTAACCATCCTATGTAAGAAGTGGTCAAAAAGGAAATTATTAAGTGGCTGGATGTGGGAGTTTTTTACCCTAACAAATAGCAGATGGGTAAGTCTAGTACAGTGTGTACCCAAAAAAAGAGGCATGACGGTAGTACTGAATGAGAAAAATGAGTTAATCCCACTAAGGTCAGTAACCAAATGGAGGATATGCATGAGCTACAAGAAGTTGAATTCTTCTACTTTGAAAGACCATTTTCCAATGCCATTTATGGATCAAATGCTTGATCTTCTTGAAGGAA
>JBDJHY010271399.1:0-10346 GCA_039654485.1 Withania somnifera
AAACCTCTTAATTTATTGAAGTCTCTAATTATAATTTACTGCACACTTTTTAGTTATATTGCAATTTAGTTTGAATTCATTTACTATACTCATCTCCACTCTTAATCAAGATAAAGACCTAATTCCTTTTATAACTTAACCAAGAGAGTCAATTAATTACAAGCCCTTGTGGGTACAATATCCGGCTCTTAAGAGCCACTTTATTACTTGTACGATTGCGTACACTTGCGTGTGCGTTTGGACGCAACAATTTTTAAGGTATTTTTAAAATATTTTATGCGTATATATGAATTTTGAACCTCCTAAGCATAAGATTAGGGGTTGTCTTAGTGGTTTAGGGGCTTGATATTTTATTTTCACATCCCATGTTTTGAATTTCAAGTCCTACAATTTTATTTTCAACCCCCTTATTGAAAATCCTAGATCCACCTTTGTATTTGACCCTCTAACCGATGTGCCACTACTACGACTAGAATGACTACTAGAATCAAGAGAAGCTAAATATGAAAGCCACTGTCTTTTATGTTTGTCTTCGAAATGTCTTTTTAACCCTTCTCCCTCCCTCCCCCCTTCCCCTTGAACCTCCACTCCCACAAAAACTATATTTGCATATTTTTTTACAAATATTAGGTATTGTAACAATTTTTCATTATTCAAAGAGAAAAACATTCACATTGTGATTTTAAAGGACATTGTACCTTGATCATAACCCTTTTTGGAGTAAGATAAGAATGATTAGCTTTAACTTGAGGGTCATACTGAGATAGAGCCTTTGTACTGGCAGGGTCAGAATTAGGTTATGTTTTATCTAAATAATCTTCTACTTCTTCATAAATACTCTTCAAAATTGTTTTAAACTCTTTAATAAACTTCATAAAGAATAGGAGTATCGAACTTAATTTGTATGGGTTAAGGAGCAAAATTATTTCATTCGCTTACGTACAATCATTCACTTTTTTTTCTAAATAAAGAAAATTAAGGAGAACTAGAAGGAATTATCTTTTTTACCAAAAGACAAAAGATTAGCAACTTTTCTTCCTATACTTTTTTTAGACGAGTCCATGATATAATGAAATAAAAAAATTAAATTTAAAAATTCAAGTAAATAAAAAATAAATAATAAATTAAAAGATTAGAGAGTTGAATGAATGTACTAAACTTCTGCATAAAGCATAATTGAAAATTAAAAAGATTGATTTTGAGACTTAAAGCTTGAAGAAAACTACTCTTCAAAAATTCACCAAAGTATACTGTCACGGTCCATAATCCCAAGTCGTGATGGTACCTGCCTTAACCCACCTAGACAGGTAAGACTACACAATTCTATAAGGGTAAATGCCAAGTATTGAATCAACGAGAAGAAAAGAAGTTACAAATATAAAATTCGTGTAAAAAAATCACCCAAAAACTGGAGTCACGGTGTACAAGCCTCTAACATTAGAATACATAATTGAAAATAAATAAATAAGTCTCAATTGGATAGGATCCTCAAGTAGGATTGAATACATAAATAAGAGTTTAGGTATCTACCAGATGACAAACAGCTACCTCAACTCTATGAATTCTCGAGCCTCGGACTTGATCTGGAAGAAAGATGATCAAACCATGCTAAACTCTACACCTACAAAAATGTAGAAAATAAAAGAAGTGAGTACCAAATAAACAATGGGTACTCAACAAGTATACCTAGCCTGGCACTAAAACAGAATAATGAAGAATCACCATCTAATCCTATCATACTAACCACAATCCTCCAGACTTCAAGCTATGATCAGTACAACACCAGCAGTTCATAAGTGAAAGTAAATGATAGATACAGGATGTAGGTACCCAAAATAGAACCATAATGAAGCAACAAAGATAGAGTATCCTCAACAAATGAATCCAAGTCAACTCCGAGTCGATATCAACAAGTCATTACCAATCATCTCAGTGGTGTATCGACATCCAATTAAGGCATTACAACCAACTTGACACATATATCAACAACTAATAAAAATCATTCTAAATAATACTAATATAGTACCACATCCTTAACTCATTCGTAAGCGAGCCTCCCTCCTCGAGTCTAATCTACAACCCAGGGGGTAAACCTTACTTATCGTACTATGGCCTCGTAGACAGAGTCTATAATGCCTCGTTAGTTCCCATTTCATAAGTCTGATTACGGTAGGAAGGGTACATCCAACACAACCGAGAGTCGTACTCATCAAATGGATACTAACTAGAATAGGACAAGGTGATCAAAGAAACAATACTCAGGTCCACTGTCCATCTCATTCCCTACCTCACAAGTCTAGCCACGGTAGGAAGGATACATCTGATATAACTAAGGGATAGAGTTGTAGGATATATTATGGAACGATTAGACTATCACCAATATCATACTCAAGTCTAGTAGGCATCCAGTCCCTACCTCACAAGTCCAGTCACGATAGGAAGGGTACATCCGACATAACCAATAGATGAACTCGAAGGATAGGTTCTAAGATGTTCAGACCAATATCAAAACCAATCTCATTCAGAATCATCAATAAAGGAATTTTCGTTCATTTTTCAAGGGCTTTCCCTTTCGATCATAGGAATATATACAGATCAATATCTCAATAAAAAATCAACACACTGTACACGCTTGCCACTAACCGATGTGTTCAAGACCCATGGGACTAGCTAAGGGATGTACTATTTATCACCTCAGACTCCATTGGTAAAATCAAGTCATTTAGTCACATCGAATACAATAAAATGACTTAGGTAAATCCATTACCTCATAATGCGTTGGCAAAGATGGACATAAAGGCTAGTTAGACCATGTACTACCTATCAGCCCAACTTCACTAGAAAGATAAGGTTGTTTACTCTGTCAGATACAACCAGAAAGACTTAGATTAATTTCATCACATTAGATTCCGTCGGCAAGAATGGGGCAATCCCTCAGCTCAACCTTTGGTAGGTAAGATTGAGTGCCATACACATCATCAAACTCTCATAAGTCCAGATTCAAGTTCCAAATTCTAACAATAATAGGATTATTGAAAGAAAAGAGTAATATGGCACCACAATTATGGATAAGTCAAAAAACCCCTACACGGGCATACTATTAATCATATTATCAAATCAGGGGAATAAATCCCACACACGGACATAATCATCAATCAAATATAATATCATAATGAATCAATAAAGAGTGAAAATATGTTGGGATATCAAATATCATTACCTTTGGCATACTGGAATCACATGTTATCCATATTCTCTCACATTAATTACCACTGCCTTACTTTCGGTCATTTACATTTTATATGCTTCAAAAATATGCCTCTCAATCAATATTCAAATACAAGTAAACAATGGGCATGTCATATACGTATCATATCAAAGACATTATTATCCAATGCATAACCAAGGCCACTCAAGGACTCCATAACAAGAGGAATCCAGTAAATTTCGGATAATTCATTCAAGGGAATATGACTTAAATTAGGAACAAGTTATAGTAAGTATGTCAACAAGGCCCCTACATGGGCAATTAGCCAAATATGATATCACAGCGATTCAACCAAGGCCTCTCATGGAAAAATCATAAGTAAGGAAAAAATAGAATATATACTAGCATATCATGGGCATCACAAGGCCACATCAACCCTTACTCATTGGAGAATGTAAAGCAATCAAACAATTAGCCATTTTTATGTCTTAGTTTTAATCCTGCATGCTTGATTCTAGCGTCTCAGTGAACATTAGTCACCACAGTACATGGGCACTCCCAAATAATACCAATTAATGCCAAATTACAAAAAAATGACACACAACAAGGATTCTACATAGCCTCCACTTGCCTTAAGAAAATAAGGAAGTAGCTAAGTGAGTGCCTTGCTTTTGCGTTACGCCTCTAACTCCACAAAATCTAGTGAAATAATAAATTTCCAATGAGAATTTATGCAATACAATACCCATATGAAAATCATTAACTTGGGTTAAAAACTACTCCAAAACCAAGCTAAACCCTTTTAAAAATTGGGAAATTTTCATGAAATTCAGGTTACCCATAGCTTGGGGATTCTAAATATCAAGTTTAAATCACAATATGGATTTAATTTCATAGTTCAACTACTAATTTCATTCATTAAAAGTATGGGTTTTAAACCCCCAAAATTATTCTTGCAAAGTATAAGAAATAATAATGAATCCATATTTAAAATCTTATGAGTAATAGATATTTTGAGTAACAATCTTACCAAGGGCCTTGAATTCTTTGAAACTTGTTGTTTGAATACTCCCAAATGATAACATAAATCCTAAAGAGCTTCAGGCATGAAAATAAGTGAACCCAAAACGAGAGTCTTCTTCTCGGGCAATATGGGGTGGGAACCTCAGGAAAGCCCGGCCAGAACCACACGTGCAAGTTTCCCTGCATGTGGCTCGTCCGTGGTGATTAAAAAGGATTCTTAAGTGTGAAAATGAGGCTAAAGTCGTGCAATACTTGCTTATAAACAAGGGAGTATGTGAAAACCCTGAACTACCGTTTATTGAAAAGTTGTCTGGAAGCCAAAATTTGGCTAAGTAGAAGAGCGCGGATGGGGGGAATATCCTTCCTGGATTAGTATAGTCCATACCACCCCCTAATATGCTAATGTTGCATGGAACAAACCTATTCAAGTACAGTACCTCAAGGGTACTGCCAATATTCCCCCTTTATCCCGGTTTGGCTTTAACTTTTGCTTAGGATTTCAGAACACCTCTGGAACCCTATGAACACAAACCATATATAAATTTTGAGTGTAAACAATATTATAGACACATTGGAATCATAAAAGTATGCATTCAAGGTCTTTGTAACTCAATATACCCCAATGTAGGTAAAAAAACAAATTTTATTCTACGGTATTAAAACGTGTCAGAAACTCATGACACACTATAAAAACCTCTTGATAGATCGAATTCGACCTTATAGATCCAATGGAATTGAAGAAATTTTAATATGGGTTCTAAATCATTAATGTTGACCAAAATCAAACTTTGGCCTTAAAACTCAATCGTGTCCTGTCAAATGAGTAATAATCAATATGAAAAGTCTAGAACTGAGAATGATAGTCATACTAGACTTATTTATGCTTTTTGGATCTATTATAACATATGAAATTTCATTCTAAGGCTCGAATCTCCCAATAAGGTCCCAAAAACTCAAATATCTCAACATAAAGGCCTTAAATCACTAAGAGATTCTCAAAATTACCAACTTTTGAGATCCAAAACCCAATCCCTTAAACTAACCAAATATGAATCAGGCTAACTCTCGGGAAGGGTAAAATGGTAAATTTAAGAAAATCTTCAAAAATGACCTTCAAGGTTATTACATCATCCACCACTAAAAACCGTGTTTGTCCTCGAATATGAAGAGATAAAAAATACCTGAAGCCTCGAAAACTTATAGATTAAAGGAATGTAAATTAGACTCACTCTCCCAAGTAGCCTTTGAGACTGGGTGATGCTTCCACTGAACCTTTATCAAAGCAATTTCCTTTGTTCTCAACTTTCTAACCTACCTGTCTAGAATATCCATAGGCTCCTCCTTGAAGGTCAAGTTCGGATCCAATGTCATAGACTCATAATGAATAACATGAGAATCATCAGGAATATACTTCCAAAGCATAGAAACATGGAGGGTAGGATGTACCTCTAACAGACTAGATAGAAAAGACAACTCATAAGCCAACTCTTCAATACTTCTTAGAATCTCAAATAGGCTAATAAATTGAGGGCTAAGCTTTCCCTTCTTTCCAGAATCTCATCACACCCTTCATGGGTGACACCTTAAGTATAATACGATCACCCTCTATAAACTCCAAGTGTCAAACTCATCAGTATGCATAACTCTTCTGCTGGTTATGAAATGTAAACAATCGGCTTTGAATAACTTGAACCTTCTCCATAGCATCATGAAAAAGATAGATATCGAGTTATCTTACCTCAAATGCGTCAAAGTCGGTTGTCAAACCAACCGACTGGAGACCTACATCTCCCACTCTATAATGCCTTAAAAGGAGTCATCTGAATATTAGAGTGATAGTTGTTGTTATAGAAGAAATTTGATAACGAAAAATGCTTATCCTAACAATCCCCAAAGTTTATCACGCAAGTACATCGCATATCCTCCAGGACCTGAAGGACCTGAATAGTCCGCTCAAATTGTCTATTGATCTAAGGGTGAAAGGTCATACCCATATCTAGTTGAATGCTCAAGCCATATTATATCTCTCTAAGAAAATATAAAGCGTATTATAACCCACGGTCAGAGATGACAGAAAAAGGGATACCATGTAATTGAACTAAGGTAAATCTCTGCTAGCTTCTCAGTCGTTTAATCAACCTTAACCGAAATAAAATGAGCATATTTAGTCAATCGGTCTACAATAACCCAAATATAATCATATCCTCCCGAGTCCTAAGTAAATCCACTACAAAATCCATGATAATACGTTCCAACTTCCATGAAAGAATGTGCATCCTCTAAGACACTCCTCCTAGCCTTTGATGCTCAAACTTAACTCTCTAATATCTTAAGCATCTAGACACAAACTCAGCTATGTCTCTCTTCATGACACACCACTAGTAGTGCTAGCTCAAATTATGATACATCTTTTTCACCCCCCGATGGATGGAATGTCTCAAACTATGTGCCTCTAGCATAATTAACTAGTCAAATCACCAACCTTAGGAACACATATCCGGATACCAATCCCCAAAACACCCTCTGGGTCTAGAAAATCCTCCTTTTCCTTTTCCTTTTCCTTTTCCTTCAACACTGTACCCCTGATGATCCGTAACTTTCATCCTCGAATTGCTTTCTTTAATCTGCTCCATGAGGGAAGAATGAGACTCAATAAAAGAAAGGATACAACCACCATGTGAAATCTGTAAGAGAAACAAACTATTTTCCAAACTTTGGACCGCTTAGGCTAAGGATCACATATCTACCCGAACTGAAGCAAGACTACCCATACAAGATGATTTTCTACTCAAAGCATCAGCTACTAACTTATCTTTACCCAGGCGATAGAGAATAGTCATGTCATAATCCTTTAGTAATGCAATCCACCATCGCTTCCTCAATTTCAGATCCTTCTGACTGAAGATGTAATAAAGACTCTGGTGATTAGTGAACACCTCACAATGAACCCCATATTAACAATGATGCCATAACTTCAACACAAATACCATGGTCGCCAACTAAAAATCATACGTAAGTTAGTTCTTCTCATAAGTCTTCAACTGTCTAGAAGTATAAGTGATAACGTCACTCTTTTCCATCAATATTCCAACCAAATTAACTCAAGAAGCATTATATTAAATAGTTAAAGGCTCACCCTCTATAGGTAAGGTCAAAACTGTGGTTGAAATAAATAAGGCCTTACGCCTCTGGAAAATCTCCTCTCACTCATACGACCACTGAAATGTAACATTCTTTTAGGTTAATCGGGTCAACCGAGCCGTGATAGAAGAAAACCCCTAAATAAATCTGCAATAATATCATGTCAAACCAACAAAACTATGAATCTCTACGGGGGAAGTAAGTCTAGTCCACCCACGGACTGCCTCAATCTTGGACAGATCAACCATAATACCTTTCTTGGACACACGTGTCCCAAGAATGACATTGATTTAAGCCAAAACTCACATTTGGAAAACTTAGCATACACCGCTCCTCCCTTAATCGCGGGAGTACAATCCTCAAGTGCTGAATATAGTCTTTTAACTCCTCGAATAGACCAAGATGTCATCAATAAAGACAATAACAAATGAATTAAAATGCTCACATTCACTATAGAAGGCCTAAAAGATGTCTTAGGGACATTCGAAGCCCTGATCCTCAACTGATGGTACCCTAATCTCAAATCAATTTTAGAAAAACACTGAGGCACCCTGCAGCTAATCAAATAAATCATTGATCCTGGGAAAGGGATACTTATTCTTAATAGTAACACTGTTCAGCTATCTATAGTCAATGCACATCCTCAGCGACCCATTTTTCTTCTTTACGAACAAAACAGGAGCACCGACGGCTATACACTAGGCCTAATGAACCCTTTATCAAGAAATCTTAAAGTTGCTCCTTTAATTCCTTTAGCTCAGTCGGATTCATACAACACGAAAGAATAGAAATGGACTTAGTACCGAGCTCCAAATCAATAGAAAAATTAATACCTCTATCATAGGGAACACTTGGAAAATCTGAAGGGAAGACATCGGGAAACTCACACATTACCGGTACCAAATTTGAAGAAGGGGTATCTACATTGGTGTTTTGAAAGAAGGACAAATAGGAAATAAAACCTCTATACCAATCATCATCTGGGATCGAAGGAACGAAATCTCTTTAATAGGATAAAAACCCCTAAAAACTTTCCCCCTCGGTCTTCAAAGTACCCGACAGTCTAGATTAACTACTTAGAATAACAATCCAAGACTTCATAGTGAGGAGAAGCTAATACATACCCAAAATAACATAAAAATCTACCATATCAAGAAGAATCAAGTCTACCCAAGTGTCATACCCTTCCACAGAAACAACATAGGATCAGTACACTCAATCTACCATTAAAAAATCTCCTACGGGTGTAGAAACATGAAGATGAGTAGGTAGACAATCAATCATCATATCAAATCCAGTAGCAAAATAGGTAGAGACATATGAATAAGTAGAACCTAGGTCAAATACTATAAATACAAATCAATAGCATGCTGAAACGATACTTGTAATCAAATCTGGTTAAAAAAGAATCCGATGTCATAGGATGCTGTGAAAAAATTAAGGAACCCAAACAACCATCATGACCTAGATATATAAACACATGCGTTGCTGCAAGCATCACATTGTAAAACTAAAACCATTTAAATTCCCTTTGTCGCACACTTACTAGATGGGATAAGTCGAATACTTCTCATACAAGTACCAGAAGTAGCCATACTACCTTATAATATCTAAGTAGTCCATATATGATATATTGAACCGTAATGTAAAAGGTTACCATGCACATCGCACATCACTAAGTCACTCTCTTTGTGACATTATTCCTAGCTATCAAACCACTTTAGATGTCGGTTATACCACATATGGGTTCCTTTTGTTGACGAATAACTAATTGTAGATAATGAGATATACATAAAGTCCTCCAAACCATTTTATTCTATCCTTAAACACAAATATTCTCAAAATACATCATAGAATAATGACTTTGCTCAACCGATCAGTGATTTACAAAAAATTCCAAGTCCTGATACATATCTTTTTCATAAGTCCTCCTCTTATCCTTTAATACCAGTCATATGTCAAAGACACATGATGAAATCCCAACTAGAGAAGGATATCCAAGAGAGAACAGAGACTTAGAAATCCATGCAGGCAAAAAATGCATGATAAAAGTGAAAGAATAAAGGGAAAACTTCCTAAAGATTTTATAGCTTCTCGAAGATAGGTAATGGACATCTCTGCACCGATCTGCAAGGCTCTACTAAACCTTGACTTATACATGAGACCCATCGAATCTAGATCTCTAATACCAACTTGTTAAGACCCAAAATGCAAAGTCATAATGGCACCTGCCTTAACCCACCTAGACTAAGAATATATAATTCTACAAGGATATATGCGAAACATAATTAATCAGTAAGAAGCAAAAAAGGTACAACAGGTACAACTATAGTATTCATCTATAAAACCACCCAAAAACTGGTTTCATGGCGTACAAGCCTCTAAAATAAAAAATACAAAAGTCTCAAATGTATAGGATCCTCAATTAGGATCGAATACATGAATAAGAGTTTGGGCATCTATCGGATGACAAACAATAACCTCAACTCTACGAACTCTCTAGCCTCGGACTTGATCGGAGGAACGATGATCAAATCATGTCAGATTATCCACTTACACAACTATAGAAAATCAAGGGAGTGAGAACTAAATAAATAATGGGTACTCAACAAGTATCGAAGGCCTGGCACAAAAAAAATAATAAAGAAGCACCAACTACTCTAATCATCACAACCACAATCCTCCAGACTTTGAGCTATAATCAATACAGCACCATTAGTATTTAAGTAAAAGTATATGACAGATATAGGTCATAGGGGTGATAAAAATTATGGCTACCCAAATGGAACCATCATGAAGAAACAAAAAAATAGTATACTCAACAAATAAATCCAAGTCCACTCCAGGAGATATCAACAAGTCATTACCAATCATCTCGGTGGTGTATCGACACCCAAATAAAACCACTCAATTCATAGCCATAATAATAAAAGTCAAGGCATTACAACCAACTCAACACATGTATCAATAACCA
>JBDJHY010271410.1:0-10345 GCA_039654485.1 Withania somnifera
GTATGTTAACTCTGTACATGTCCAGGTCTTCCAGCCGGAACCAAAGGAATGTTTTACTAGAGCAGCTATAATATTTGATGGATCTCTTCATCTTGAAGCAGCCAGGGGCGTGGAAAAAATTGATCGCATGGTTTTGCTTGGATGCCTTCCCTGGATGAAACTAAGATGTCAGCAACTGTTTCACAGCTCTGTTTCCTGTCCTGCATCGGTTTATCATGTCATCAGGAACCAGCTGGATTCATTACTCGCTAGCCTCCGCCGAAGAAAGGGTATCTTATGCTACTCTTTTTATATATATCTTCCTTATAAACTAGATGTCTATTTATTCATCATTTACTGGATTGTACTGTTTATGTCCATGTCAAACTAGGTTGCTTATGTGAAGTGCCGGATTTGGTTTAAACTGATTCTGTTTTACATTTATAGTTTAAGAAGTGACCCTTACTTCAGAATTAAGACGTGGATTTCTCTAATTGGTAGCTGAGTGAAACTTGTGATTGTTTTGCAGAGGTGAATTGCAAGCTTGGGAGAAATGATAACGGTTCCTATATCGTGAAGATATCTGTCACTGCCACCAAGGTTGTGGCAGAGTTGAGAAGGCCATTACTCCAGCGGTTGTTCAGCTTCTGAAAGTCAAGACTGTAGATCACATGGGCATTACTCCAACGTTTGTTCAGCTTCTGTTCTCACTAGAAGGAACTAACATTATGAGGGCGATTCAACGGGAGACAGGAACCTATATTCTTTTTGACAAGCATAGCTTTCTTGTTAGGATCTTTGGTTCTTCAGACAATGTTGATAGGCTCCGCAGAGACTTATTGATTCTCTTCAGGCACTATATGAAAGTAAGCAACTTGAGGTGCACTTTCGTGGAGGACTTTTGCCTCCTGACCTGATGAAAAGAGTTGTTAAGACATTTGGACCAGATCTGACTGCGCTTAAAGAAAAGGTGCCTGGGGCAGAGTTCTCTCTGATTACGAAGCGCCATTGCATTTGTATCAAAGGTACGAAAGATATGAAGCAAAGCGTTGAGGAGATAATATCTGAAATTGCTAAAAGAAGTTCTCCAGCACAAACAACGGGAGATGAGGCTGACTGTCCTGTTTGCTTGTGTGAACTGGAGGATCCTTATAGACTTGAAGCTTGTAACCATGTATTCTGCAGGTCATGCTTGCTAGAGCAGTGCGAGTCTGCAATCAAAAGCCGGGAAGGTTTCTCCATGTGCTGTATGCATCAAGGCTGTGGGGAACCCATTTTTCTTGTTGATTTGAAGTCTCTATTGTCAATTGAGAAGTTGGAAGAACTTTTCAGGGCTTCCTTAGGGGCTTTTGTGGTAGCCAATAGAGGTACCTGCCTACCACTTTTGCCCCTCACCAGACTGCCCTTCAGTTTATCGCATTGCAGATTCCGATATGGTTGGTGCACCTTTTGTCTGTGGTGCATGCTATGTGGAGACATGTACGAGTTGCCACCTGGAGTATCATCCATACCTGTCATGTGAGACGTATCAGAAGGGTAAAGACGAGCCAGATTCCTCTCTTGAGGAATGGTCAGAGGGGAAAGACGATGTAAAGAAATGTACGGTTTGCCGATTTACAATTGAGGTGGATGGCTGCAATCCTATTCAGTGTAGGTGCGGTAAACATGTTTTCTGGGTTTGGTTGCAGTTCTTAGACAGCAGTGACAATTGCTATGACCATTTGAGGTCTGTTCACTGGTCCATTACAAGAGAAATAGGGAACCATAGTTTATGCAAGCGCGTCTATGTAAATATTTGCAATTGTATGTCACCTTGAGCTTTTTATGTCTCTACGTATCTAAGTTTATATAGCAGCCACCCTCATATGTATCAGTTCTATTTGCTGCTGTCTGTATGCAAACTGAGAAACAGCAATGTATGTGTGTTTTCAGAACCCTTTTCTTGTTTCTATTTATACGGCTCTCTATTACAGTAGTACAAAGTTTCTGCCTAATTTTGTGGCATTTGGTTAATTGTGTTTCCAACATCATAGTACTATAACGACTGATAAAGCTAACCTTCTCAACTGACAAACAAAGTGTTACTATGTACACAGTACAGCTGGTTCTTAATTGGACGTGAGAAGGAAAAGCAATTCAGAATGAGAAAAAAGAAAGAAAGAAAAAAAATCTGTAGACGATGACACGTATCGTTAACTTTGGCTCAACATGCTACACAGATTTGTTACTTCCCTCTCCTAATTTGATGTGGGATTCACCTAAGGTATTGTGTGCCTTTGTGACCTGTCCTCATCAGCCTGCCCTCCGTCAAAGGACGTATCTGCAGCCAATTGCAGCTATGCCTAAACAGAAAGCAACTGCTATGAACCATGTTACACCATTTGTACCATTTGCATCTTCTTTTTTCCTTTTCCATCTATCAACATGTTCATATTGCTGCTGCTGCTTTTGTGCTTTTAACTGCAGGATTTGTAGCTCAAGAACTTTGATCCAGTTCCTATAAGCAAGTGATCGCGCTGATTCCTCCAACATCAAATTCGAAATAGCTTCCTTCTCTTTACACAATGCCAGGTACTTCCTTTCTGCCTCTCTTGCTCGTGTTTGTGATCGTCTCAACGCCTTTAGAACCTCCAACCTATCACTCCCTAGTTCTTGTTTAGGCTCAATATTCGCCTCCTTAACGTTATCATCCTTCACCGGTGATAGCAACACCGACTTAGCGGGGCAAGAAAACAGCTTGAGTGGTGGAGGCAAGTCACAATTTTGCATAAGATCAAGACTTGATTTTTGGTTTTGACCATACACATTATAACTACTCATGTTCATCTCATCTTTGTTGATCATCAACCCCATAGGACTTAACTTGTGGTTATTCATCAACCTACTTGCCTTCATCCCAAATTCTTGATTTTTTCTTTGTTGGCTAAATTTGATGGAATTCAAGAAAGGGTGAGAGAGAAGTTGGTTGATGGTAGTTGTTGGATACAGAGACATTGTCAAAATGATTAACAAAGTGAAAAAGAGAGGCCATAAGATCAAAGGTTTGTCATTGGTTCATAGGATTGGTGGGACCCAATTTTCTGATGAAGAGGCACTATCTGGGGTTGGTTGGATAAAATATAGTAGTAGTATTTAATAAGATGCGTGTAAGAATATATTGGGGTAAGGGTTTGGGTGAGATTGAAGAAATTCTTTGCCTCTGAGTATAAGCAAAGATTATATACAAAATAAGAGTCAAAATATTCTATTTGCTTTGGAAAAAAAAAAAAAGGATTCTATTTGTTGCTCCATCTGTTTTTAATTAAAGAGGTATTGTTTTTTCTAAGCTAATATATGTTAACGACGTTCTTTAAGCAAAAGATTTAAGAAAAAAGCATATTCACATTGAATGATCCAGTGTAATTTTATAAATGGATTTGAAGAGGATAAAGTGTATAAACGTAGACCTTAATCCTATTTTGAAAGATAAAAAGGTTGTTTTCGTGTGACAAAGAATATTGTAAAAAAATAATAACTACAATAAACTAGTATGATAATTAAAGTACAAGAGGAAATGGATTAGATAATGTTATACAATAAAATAAATAATGTTCTTAAAAACCAAAAAAAAATCTTTTTTGTTTTAATCAAAAGCTACTTATATAACAAGGAAGTGGAAAGGAATCAAGGATGGAATTAAAAAAGGGCAACTTCTAACTTTAGGGGATAATTATTCAACAAAATCATATTTACTTAATTTGACAGTTTACTCTAGATATATTATATTTTACCTCTAAATATATGATGGGGTTATTTGATATATAGACTAGATTATTGCGGAATTATAATCTTGGAATTATAATTTCTGGACTAATTTATACTATATGGAAGGTGGTATAAAATAATCCCTTGTTTGATGGGATAAGTAGACACATCCTAAGATTAAGTTTGGGATAAAATTTATACCGTGTTTGTGGACAACATAAATTTATCATGGGATAATTTATGTTATCTACTAAACGCATTATAAACTTTATCTCAAATTTCATCTTGGATATCCCTCCTTGTCCTGTGTACCAAATGATCCCTATATATTTGTCTCCTTCGCTTGCCTTTCTCCTTTCTTGCTCTCACTCTCCTCTATTGCTCATCATCCTCCTCTCTCCCTCATTGATGTATCTAGTGTTTTATGATGTATATAGTGTATATGTACACATATGTATATTGGTCTGAAAGGTCACTGATGTATGTAGTGTATTGTAATGTATCCACTTGTGCATAAAAAATGTATCTCTATTTTATGGTGTTTTCAGTATATTATGCATAGATACATATCTGTTTACCGTATATCTATATCAATTTTGTGATGTGTTCATTGTATATATGGATAAATACATATTATGCATTGTATATGTACTTAAAGTTATGATGTATCTGATGTATATCTATGTGTGTATCGGTGATTTTTTAAGTACATAATTTATCTAAAATCTATCTATATTCGGCGAAAATCCATTTTCCATCCACCTCCGGAACACCCAACAACCCACCCCCACAAATCTCCATTGTGTATCTATCTCAAATTTGTAATGTATCAAATGTATTTTGACCCCCCGCCCCCCCCCCCCCCCTCCAACCGTCAGTAGCTAGGTGGGAAAGTCAAATTAATCCTTGTTCATTGTATAAATACATATCTATGCACTGTGTATCTTAAATATTCTGAGTATACAATCTGTCTATAGTCTATATATTTCAGATATAGCGTGTGTATCTCCGGCAAAAACTCATTTGTCATCCACCTCTGACGTTGCCCAACAATCCACTACTACAAAACCCACACGACACCACTTCTCCAACAAGTACCACCAATTAGAGATATATAGAGATACACAAATACACGAACATGGAGGAAGAAGATCTTAGGGAGAGAATTGGAGGGGGAGGGGAGGAGGAGGAGGAGAGAGGCAACAAATTTGTGTTTTGTGAAAGTATCTCTTGGTAATGTAACATTTTTAAATTTTCGTGTGTTCAAGTAATTATAGAATTAATGTTTTTATCTATTTACGTAATTTAGCCATTATAAGAATATGATAGTAACATAGTTTGAACATATTGTGTATGAGAAAAGGCATAGTTATTCCCTTCCAAATAAATTAATATAGGAATCTCTAATCCATATGACTACTTAAAGAGAATTTTCAAATAATAGCACAAATGTATCTTAAAACGTAGGAATTCCAGACTAATGAATTAATAATATGTGCTATATTTTAACTATCCTTAGGTTAAAGTGACTAGTTAAAAAACAAGACAACAAGGGAGGATGAATATTAATTTGTTTGCTAAGTTTAATTATCAACTGGCTAGTGCATATTAAAATTCTCTAATACTATAATATAAAACACTTGATATATATGCACTTAATTAACTTGTATATTTGCCATGGGCAAAAGGCCAAATTAGATAATTAGATAAGTCAGTCATTGTTGATGTTTTCAAATATAATCTAATTAATTATGATAAATTGAATCATTTTTTTTATTTTTCTATAGTATCTTGACGTGATATGAATGTAAAATTTGTGAATAAATGCTAAGTTAGATTCAATTAATTATGATAAATTGAATCAAATGGTCACTATGAAGTACAATAATTTGACTTAAAGAAGATCTTGCATAAATTCAACCTTTTGCTCCTTTACAGTTTTTCTCTAAATTCCTTTTTTACTTGGCCTATATCGATTTAATATTAGATATTTTTTTTAATCACGTTTTTTAAAATTATGTCAGCTTCAGGTTTGGGGCGGCCATCTGATACTCCCCGTTTGCCTATTTCACACTTATATTAATTAATAATTTATATAATTATTTAATAATAAACATATTATTGAAAATATATAAAGAGTTTGTGGTTTGTTAAAATGAATAAAAAAAGAGATATATCTCTTTTGGTCATCCTAAAATTAGAGGCTAAAAAAGCTTTGAAAACTTCAGAATTCATGAATTAAAAAAGTTTATGGTAACATAATGAGATTAACATTTGAACCTTTTCTAAAGGATTGAAAAAGTTGATAACCTACCATATATTAGTCCAAAGTCCAAACATTTATTTTAAAATTAAGATAAGGCTACCTACTCTGTTGTGTGAGATTAAATAAAGCTCTGAACATTTCACAACTCCACAAAAAGTTATCAATGGTTAAAAATATTGAAAGAAAAAAAAAGTGAATTAGTTTTCAACCCACCGTACTCTTTAAGTATGTGTTTTATTGCAAGAAAATTTAAAGTTGTCCTTCGAATATACACATTGTAAATTCTAACTCTAATATCATATATATTTAAATTCTCCAAGTATTATTTTCACCATATCTAACTGTTTTTATTCAACATAATTTTATTAACTCATGCTAATTGAAAACAACCGAAAATTTAATCTCATAGTGCTAATTTTTGTTCTCAACTCTAGACCAATAAGAGCTCGAAGCCTCCTTCGTAACTCTAAAAACTTCTTCGTAGTGCCCTTACCTGCCTCATTTAAGAGGAAATTTCAAAGTGACTCTATTTCATTATTCCATTCATATTTCTATTACATTAGTTTAGTATCCCTTAGTTGTCATTGACATGATAAATGTCGTTTCTAGTCTATTTTTTTTTTATGTATAAAAAGTTAAAAAGATTATCATATAATAATTTAGAAATTGCAAGAGAAAAGAATTAAAAAAAGCGCATGATGATTTTTCAAATCTTTTTTACTACGTAATCTAGTATACTTATGGCATGAAGATAATCAATTCGATCGTTGTAGTCGGACCTTATTATGGATTTCTGACTACATTATTTATAATGCCCTCTTACCTCTTCTTTTTTCAAGCTCTGATTACAGAAAAAGAAATTGAAAAGAAGGTATCAGCAACAACTAATTTTATTACAAAACAACATATTAATCATATCAATTTATTATGCGCTTTTACATTTAGCATTGGGTAAATCTCATACAATAGTTGTTCTTCACTGATTTAGTTTCCTAGTGGGTGACGCCATTTAATATTCACACCCTGTTCTTCTGTATTGCTTCGTTGAAAACCTCTGAAATATATATAAATAAAAATAATATACATATATTGTTTACCCCTAAATTTATGATTTAGAATAACAACTAAATTTATAATTAAGGATTAAAGGCAAATAAATTACGATGACCAAATATAATATTTACCCCTAAGTTTTTAATTTAGAATAACAATTAAATTTATAATTACAAATTAAAGGTATGCGAATTATGATAGACCAAATGTATTTTTTTTTTTTTAAATGCCAAACGACTTGCTAACATAGTCGAAAGCTCGTTCATAAGCTACACAGCTTAAATCAGTCAAGAGCAAAAGCTTCATTTCCTTGGTTGCCTGTTTTCCATATCAGCAAAGTCTCCGCATATTTGTGACCTGACATAGCCTAGAAAGAGTGTCCGAAACCTAATTGTCAAAAAATTGTGCACCGTCTTTCGATAGATATATGCAATCTTCAATAATTGCCTTTTGAAAATGAACTATATTTGTTATTTAATAAGCTTGACAAGAAGTAAACAATCTATTTTCCCATTATACAATCCTTATTTAATACTTCCTAGTTCATAAGTTTGTGGTGAGATTTCTTACATACGTTGTGTAAAAAGATATACACAGTGCGCACACACAAATAAAAAATCAATCAATTTTGTTGATTTGCTTTGCCCACTTTAGTCTTCCCTTGGACTTTTATGTGATGTAAGGCCCCACATTTTTTATTAACGCGTATAACATGTTAAAAAAAGTCCTCATATACTCCCCAAAAAAATGAAATTTCTACTGAGTTTCCTCTCAATTCCTTCATTCTCACAAACAAAAAATCAAGTGATAATCTTAGCAAATATCAGTAGTATACATGAGATGTAGCCGTGTGGGAAGGTTAGTTTCTTGAAAATTTTAAGGTATTGTTGAATCTAAGAAAAGATACATCATATTTTTGATTTCTTGTTCTTCCTCTTGTTTTATTTGATGACTTCTTTTGTTAGGAGGATGCTAGTAATTATAGTAAAAAACCCCAATCCACTAGAGAAACCTCCATTTGATAGAGGAAGAAGTTCTACTGTTGATTGTTTGAGTTGTACACCAGATGATTGTCCTGATGATTGTGGTGGATATATTCCTAGTGATGGTCCAATTTTTGGCCCCCCTCCTCCTATGCAACATGTCACAAGTGAAAAATACCATATGCCCTTTTATTTTATCTTAATGCTTTGTGTACTAGGGGCTGTTTTTTTGTTCATATGTTACATGATTATACTTAAGAGGAACAGGCCTAATTCAAGAATTAGGAGAAATGCTTCTCAATTGAGTGAAAATAGAGAGGATTTTGTTATGGATGAGAATGTTGGGCCAGTTGTGGATCATCCAATTTGGTATATTCGTACTGTTGGACTTGGACAAGATGTTATTGATTCAATTTCAGTGTTTAAGTATAGAAAAGATGAATGTTTGATGGAAGGGACTGATTGTTCTGTTTGCTTGACTGAGTTTGAGGAAGATGAGAATTTAAGGTTGTTGCCTAAATGTAGCCATGCTTTTCATATTCCTTGTATTGATACTTGGTTAAGGTCACACAAGAATTGCCCGTTGTGTCGTGCTCCTATAGTTTCCGATATGGATAATGCCCCTAGAACAGACCATGTTGTAGAAGTTGTATCGATCACGAGTACTGTAGCTGATGAGTCTAGTCCGAATGCTGTTGTTCGAGATGATGATGAGCAGTTGGAAAATCTCGAATTGGATGAGGGGAATCAAGAAACGAGGCGTGGAGTTGAAAATGATCTTGATGAGGAGGAGGAGGAGGGGAGAACGATGGACCTAGCGATGAAAGTTCCTCGTGTTATTGATGGAAGGAGGAAAGGGGTTCGTGTTCTTAGCGATTTGGCTGATCAGCATAGAGTGAAATTGAACAACAACGAACTACAGCCAGCACGAAGATCGGTCTCAATGGATTCTTCTGCTGCTCAAGTGATTCACCTCGCGATGAATTCGGAGAAAATTGAAGGATGTTCGAGCTCAAAGAGAGGAGATAGAAATTCAAGTTTGTATAAAGCAATGAAGAGTTCTTCCTTTGGACGTTCACTACAAAAAGTTCCTAAAAGTATGAAGAGGTCTTTTTCTACAAGCGGAAAGTGTTCATTGCCCACAACAAGCAAGAATCAGGATCTAAGACGAACATTGTAAGAACATTACACTTTGGTTCTTGAATTCTTCAAGTGGGGTTCAAGATTTTCCTATATATATATTTTTAACCAATATAAGCTTAAAAGTATTGTTCCACATAAAAGACTTGGAAACATATGAATTGAGCTAATAATATAATTCAAAGGTTGCACAAGCTACTACGTAGTACATGTTCCCCTCTTCTTCAAGAAATGTATCAGTTTATTTAGTCAATGTTGTGATGAATAATACAGCGAGAGATGGAGCAAGTTTATGATACTCGATATTTACAACTATTCAATGAAATTCATGAAAGTGTCTTACAACGAGATTGTCAATTTGATGCATGAATTTTACTATGTATTTGACGAAGCACGTAGTGATTTAGAGCAATATCATGCGAAATATTGTGATTTTAAGAATATTTGTTTTCATATCGTTATGGGTGTAAAAAAGATATTTACACCAATAAATAAAATGTTACATAATGTTTAAAATGTTAATATCACGAGCTCAAAATTGATTTTTAAAGTAATTAAACAAACAAAAATCTATGATTTTGGGCTTCTCCATTCTGCCTCCTTCTTTGCTTTGTTCCAATAGAGCCTTATGGTACATACGAGGTTGGTCTTTCTCAATGTAATGTATAGCACGAAAAACCTTCAATACAAAATAGGGTCGTTCACACTGAAAGAAAAAAAAAATCCTTTCTTATCTTTGGAAATGGCGTACCTCAAAAGCTAAATGCTATTACATCTCATGGCCCAATTAGCTAAACCGGTCTTGCAGAGTAATGGGCTTTCCAATACAATTCTAAACATGACGAATTAGCAACTTGCCTCAAATTAAAATGGCAAAATTTCAAAAATGGTTTTTTAGAAAAAGTAATTAAGGGGGTCATGATCAACGTTTGATAATTAAAAAAATATAGATATTTATAATACAAGTTATAAATAGTGTTTAGGGCTGGCTAAATGATGAAGCAACTAAAGTTGATGCTTTTAGGGCCCATAATATTTTGGGGGCCCAGTTTTTCCTAATATGTGTATATATTAATTAAATTTAAATTTTATACATTATTAATATAAATAATGTTTTTTACACTATTAAGTTATTTTAGTGAAAATCTATTGTCTGAGTCTTCTTAAAATATGAAATTTG
>JBDJHY010271439.1:0-10344 GCA_039654485.1 Withania somnifera
TTGTAAACTAGCTTTCGAAAACAAGAAATGAAACTAAGAATTAATTGACACCTAAATGAAACTAATGATAAAGAACTCAAATTGGATAAAGGGAAGATGTTACCTCAATGTTTAGAACAAATTTGGAGTCATTTTCAATCACACTTAACCGTCATAGGTGAGGCCAGATCGCCTTCCAAAGCCCCCCGCACCGTCGTGTTGTCCAGTGGGCCAAATGGCTTCAAGGCAGCCCCAACCGCCATCCCACGGTGCAGAATGCCATCTCAAAAACCATTGTACACCATATAGGATGGTGGACCACCATCCCAAGGGTGGATGGTCGCCGTCTTGGGTAGTAACTCCGAAAAGTTTCTTGGGCAATCAACTTGTACTTATCCCAATGGTAATTTCACGTGTATTAACACTTTTTGCAACTCAAAAAACACCTAATATGGATCAAAAACACCAAAATTTGAAGCTCTTCCAAGATCAAGATACGAACCACACCAAGAACACCAAAATTTTAACTTTTTCGAATCAACCCGGAATTGAGTGAAACTTGACAATTAGGATCCTAACGACATGGGAAAGAAGATTATCAACTTTTAAAACACCCAAATAATTCTTCAACTAGAGGATGATGGATCAAACACCCTAGTTCTCTATCTTCTTCACAAAAAATTATGAAGAGCACCCAAGAACGGTTGTAACTTCTAAAAACTCAACCACTCTCAAACGAACTCCATTTTCCCTCAAATTTTGGCTACGTGCCCCCTTCGTTATGGGGAACAAACCCCACTACTTTCTACGCACACAACACACCCGAAATCAATCCTACAAACCTTAGTTCTTCTCCTTCAATGTCAATAATGGTGAATACCCCGAAACAACTCGGAATGACCCCAAATCAAAGATAGTTGACTAAAAACACTAGGGAAGAAAAATTAACACATTGGGAACACAGAATTCTCACAGAACTCTGAGGACTATAATTCAATAGAGCGAATTACTAGCCTAAGATCTGATACTAAATGATAAAGATCAATATATGAGGCACACAAAAAATGAGGGAGAAAGAAATAATGAGAAAAGATATGTAGTAATTCACAATAGACTCACTGATTTATGAAAAACAAGGGATTGGTTACCCTCACCTTTTAATTGAATCTGTGAATCACTGAAAATATCCAAATACGCAATTAATAGAAAACCAAGTTTGAGTCCACAAATGGAAAATCCTTCGATTGAGTATTGAAAAAAGTTACGGTTGCAACTAAGGGAATCCACCCTCAATTACGCACTACGAACTATGCTAAATTACAACTAACTCTAAACCACTCTACCAATGGAGTTCATATCAATTCATCAAAGTCTACTAATAATAATTTAAGACTACCTATTTATAGTAGTCTAATTAGTTAATAAATACAATTGATCCAAAAAGTGACTCAATATGACAAAACAATCCTTCAAGTCTTCAAGTTATCACATTGACCCCTCAAGTTTGGGTTGCATCAACTCAAGCCCTCGAATTCTTTCTTCTTGTCCAAGAAATCTTCCAAACTTGAGACTGCCTTCCGTTGCATGTGACTATGCTTCTTTGAGTCCCCTTTGGTACCTTCATGCCATCCATAGCTTGGATCACTCGGGTTTTCGGCTTGGTGCTTTCCATGCTCGTATCATTAGGCCAACATCAGAATCTCCTTTGATATATCTCAATATCTACTTGACAGCTTTCCAATGACTCTTTCCTGGATTTTTCATGTATCTTCAGACCAAACTTACAAATTGAGCAATATCTGAATGTGTACATACTATAGCATACATAATGCTACCAACTTCTCTAGCATAGGGAAATTTTGACATGTGATCCACCTTGTCCTCAGAGTGAGGCATTTGTAAATCTAAAAGTTCAAAATAAGGAGCTAATGGTGTAGTTACAGGTTTGACATATGCATATAAAATCTCTCAAGAACCTTTTCGATGTACCTCTTTTGAGAAAGATGTACAACACCATCTTTTATTGATCATAATTTCAAGGATTTTCTTCGTAGTTCCCAAATTATTAATGTCAAATTCCTTGCTCAACAGTTTCTTCAAATAATTTATCTCTGTGATGTTGTTAGCAGTAATAAGCATATCATCAACATACAATAATAGATAAATCATAGAATTACCATACATCTTCGTGAGATCCACACAGGTATCAAATTCTCTTCTTAAGAATCCATGTGTAATCATGAATGTATAAAACCTCTTGTAACACATTCTAGGAGATTGCTTCAAACCATACAACTATTTCCTTAATTGGCATACATGATCTTTTTTTTCCTCAGCTAGAAACCTTTAGGCTGATCCATATAGATTGTTTCTTCTAGATCACAATGCAAAAATAGTTTTGACATCAAGCTATTGAAGCTCCAAATTAAATTGTGCAACCAATGCTAGTAGTACGCGAATTGAGCTATGCTTTACAACAGGGGAAAGTACCATTGTAGTCAATTCCCTCTCTCTACTGAAATCCTTTGTAACCAATCTCGCCTTGATCCAAGCATCTTTAACTTATGGAATTCCCCCTTTCTTTATGTAGACTCATTTTCATCAACCGATCCGCTTCCTCTTTGGCCTTTCAACTAAAACCCAAGTCTGATTCCTGTAAAGAGATTCCATGTCTTCCATTATGGGTAACCGCCATTATGCAACATCTTTGTAAGAATTTCTTCAACATATGAGGAGGGCTCAAGATCCTTAATCTCTTCTTCTACAACTATGAATGCATGTGCAATTAGATTTGATTATTTTATAAGGCGTTCTGGTCTCCTTATCTGCCACTTATCCTTTTCCTTCGCAATTATGGATGGTTTATTGACAACAAATTCTTCAGGATCTGTATTTTTTGACTTATTTTTAAGTTGAATCTCTTGATCCCTTTCCTTGGTAAGATCCACCAGTAGTTCCACCTGCTCGTTGTTCTCATTCCTAATAACTCTATAGAAACTTTACAAGGGATCAAACATAAAGGATTCATCAAAGGTAACATCCCTACTAACTACAAACTTGAGTGAAGACAAACACCAAATCTGGTAACCTTTTACTCTATCTACATACCCTATGAATATGTCCTACTTAACCCTTTGTTCAAGCTTTCCTTTATTAACATGATAATAAAATAAACACCCAAATACTTGTAAGTATGAATAGTTAGAGAGTTCACCTAGACATACCTCATTCGGAGTACAGTCAATCAATGATGCTGGAGATCGATTGATTGTATGAGAAGCAGTGTGAAATATTTTAACCTAAAACACTTTGGATATTTTGTCTTGTAGGAGAATACGACGAGCCTTTTCCAGAAGATATCTATTTATACTCTCGAAAACACCATTCTGTTGTAGTGTGTGCCAGGCTATCTTATGTCTTTATATCCCATGACTGTCCGAAGATACTTGATTTTCCTCTCTATTTGATTCTCAACCAAAATCTTCCACTCTTTAAATGATTCAAAAGTATCACTTTTTTCCTTCAATAAATGTCCAAACCTTTCGAGAATAATCATCAATGAATGCGAAAAGACACCTATTTCTACCCTTCAATGGTAGTTTAGAGGGACTTCATAAATATGAATAAATGTAATCTAGGACCCCTCTTGTTTATGGTTGCAAGTTCTAAAACTGACCTTCTTCTACTTCCTTAAGATGCAGTTCTCACAAAATTCAAGTGTGCTAATCTTCTCACCATCCCAAAAGGTTACGATTGCTCTGTATGTCCTCCTTCGCTTATATAACCTAGCCATATGTGCCATAGTCTTGCCTTGTCATCATCAGATAACTACACTGTATATGTACTAACGGAGCCAACCATGATGCTACATTCCAATATGTAAAGGTCATCCCCCATCTTGGCCTTCTCTATGACTAAAAAACCTTGCGTCACCTTCATAATTCCTTTTTCGCTCATGTACTCTTAGCCTTATTTACCAGAGTACATATGGAGATCAAATACTTCCTTAAATCAGGAATATAACAAACTCCTGTAATAGTCCTCATGATTCCATCACGGTAGAGAACCCAAATTGAACCAATGCCAATTATTTTACAAGTTGCATTATTGCCTATTACTACGGTTCCTCCACTTTTCTCATAGTTGGTGAACTAATTTCTTTGGAATGTTGTATGCAGAGTACAACCAGATTCTAGCACCCATTTGTTGCTATATAATCCACTATTGCATGATGTTTTAAGTACATATTCATCATCAGAATCATGTACCTATTCAACAGACTTTGACATGGGCAATCTTGTTCAAAGTGCCCCTTCTTGTGGCAGCCCTAATATTCCACATTCTTCTTGTTCATACAAGACTTTGATCTATGCTTTGATTTTGTCCTTACCTGTTGGCTAGTTCGGCCTCTCAGAATGATTCCATTAACCTAATCATCTTGTTCTCCTTCAAAATTCCTCCGCACATCACAAGAGTTAAGTGTGTGCCATACTTGCTCAAGGGTGGTAGGCTCCTTACTATACATCATCGAGTTCTCTATGTCACACTACTTTGAAGTCAGTGATAATAGCAAAGCACATGCAAACATCTTCTCATCCTTTATAATTACGATAATTTACAAGTGCATAACAAGTTTATTGTGCGTATCTAGATGATCTTGCAGCAAAGTACCTGACTCCATCTTAAATGTGTGAAGACGATTGTAACAACATCCTTGTTATCACTGATCAGTCCTTGTAAAGCCTTTCCGACTTTTCCTATAACTATTTGGTCGTCTCTTCTGTACTTATACTCAATTTGCAGAGCACGTTAGGTGCGAGGTACAATTGGATTACACTCAATGCATCCCCTTTAATCCTCTCTTTTTCAAAATCCAATGTATCATCGGGGTACTTTCTATCAATAGCATGGATTGAGCCTTCCCTTTGCAGTAATGTCATTATTGAGATCTTCCAGATATTGAGGTTGTTGTATCCACTAAATCTATCAATTTCAAAATTCATAAAACTCATCGTTACTTGTTCCTTTTCATACTACTAATAGTATTTTGGAAATACAGAAAACATAAGTAATGTTTTTCTGATGTGGAAGTTAAGACTGTGCAGCAACCACATAGCATATTCTGACAGAACCTTGCTCTGATGGTAATTGTTAGCATAAATATGAAAGAAATGTAAAAGAAAAAACACAAGATTTAATGTGGTTCGGATCAGAATGATCTTACATTCACCAGAGAGAAAATGCTTTATATTAACAAAGAAAAGGGAGAGATCACAAATACACCTAAGAAATTTCTCTCTCAATTCTCTACTCTTACAATGTATTTTCTTATGATTTTTGGGATGGTTTTACAATGAAGAATAGTCATCATTTTATAGATGGCCACACGGGCTCCAAGCACAAAATAAGAAAAGAAAAGATAAATACAAAATTTGACCTCCACAAATTATTGCTAGCTCTCCAAGTTTATTTCCTAGCCAAGTAAATTGGCACATGAAATTCTCTTCCACGTGAATTAAATCCCACAAAACTAAACCAGTTCTTTCAACTATGTTACATGGATTCGGTTGTGACACGTGTCATACTCAGTGATTCACAACAATGAACATGAGTAGCCAGAATGGAAATTAATTTAGGGCAGAGTTAATGTATATGATTTGGAAAAGTCATTAAGCCCATGTAAGTAATGATCTCATGTGCCCACCAGTACATAATACATTAATTTGTTTCAATATATTGTTTTAGCCATGTCTTAATTACATATCATTTTAGTTGAGCTAATCCACAAGAACAACATACCATTGTGGCCTATAAATCATGCACACCATTTCATTTTCTTTCAAACAGAAACCCCCCTACACATTAGATCAACAAATTTAATAAGTGTTTGGATTTCTTGATATTGTACCAAAATGGTCGTCACAAGAAATGAGCCTCATGTGATATTTGTACCATACCCAAGCCAAGGCCACATTAATCCACTTCTCTAATTTGCAAAACGTTTAGCCTCAAAAGGTGTCAAAGCAACTATAGCCATCACTTAATACATTATGAACTCTATTCGTTCACCTAACATCTCAGTTGAACCAATTTCTGATGGATTTGACGAGGTGGATTTTCCCAAGCGCAAAAGGCTGATATATTTCTCAAATCCTTTGAAGAAAAAAGCTCAAGAACTCTATCACAACTCGTTACAAATTATAAAAATTCGAAAACATCCTATAAGTTGCATTGTATATGATTCATTCTTTCCATGGGCTCTTGAAGTGGCTAAAAAACATGGCATTTATCGTGCCGTATTTTTTTACTAATTCGGCTATAGTTTGTGCAGTGTTTGCTCATATTCACCATTAGAAATTTTCATTGCCGGCGAAAATTAAAGAAAATGAACCTTTACTATTGCCTGGTGTACCCTGGTTGTACCCTCTTGATGTTGCTGGATTTATTAGGAAACCTGAAAGTTACCCTGCTCATTTAGCCATGAAAATGAGTCAATTCTCCAATGTGGAAAAGGCTGACTGGGTTTTTGATAACTCCTTTCAAGAACTAGAAGGAAAGGTATGTTTTCACTAATGTCAACCATTTGTCCAAGAGGCTTAGCTCAATGGTCACCGGGTCCACTTCTTGTAGTGTGCCTCACACCCGGCGTGGGATCGATACCTGGCAGCAGCAAGAATTGTTGCTGATTATAGGGTCATCCTCGGTGTTGTTGGGGTTACCTGGAATGTTTTCCGGGCACTGAGTGATAAGGGGGGACTACGGAACCATTGAGGCACCTCAAAGGACACCCCAAAAATAAGGGGTTGACGCCGTGTTAGGATCAACCCTTTTTTTAAAAAAAAAAATTACACTATTTTGTATATATTGTGGTGTGATACTTCCTCCTACTCATATCAATTGATAATCTTTTTATTATATTAAAAAAATTACACTATTTTAGATATACTAAGGTGTGGTACTTCATTTAATATTAGTTGACAACTTTCTTTTATTATATTAAAAAATTATAATATTACATATATAATCAGTGTGGTACTTTTTTCATTTTATATTAGTTGATGATTTTTTTATCACATTAAAAAGTTATACTCTCCTGAATAAGTATTTGTTTAGCTTTTATTTTGTTCCTAAATAAGTATTTCTTTTAGACAGTCAATGAAATATTAATGATGTTTTTTCAATATTATCCTTTTTTTTAAAATATAATATTTTACAAAATCGATAAACTACTCCCTTTGTTTAATTTTACTCGTAACACTTCAACTTGATACGCCCATTAAGAAAACAATGATTGACATGATTATTTTGTCATATTACTTTCATTAATTGATGTTTAGTTTTAAATCTTGAAAAATAATTTAAAAAATAAGTAATTAATGTCAAAACTAAAACATATAAAAAAAAAACTTGATATGTCAAAATGATAAGTACAAATGAAAATCTATTTTAGAATTTGTGGACAAGTAAAATTAACTGGAGAGAACATTAAAAAGTTATATTCTTTTCAAAGTATTTATTAAGGGCAAGCCAATAAAAGTAGTGTTGTGAAACTCGGACCGCCGGACCGGACGAACCGGCCGGTCCAACCGGTTCACCTAGGAAACCGGACGCCAATCCGGTCCGATCCTGGCAAAAACCCCCTAGTTAATGACCCGATCAAACCCAGGAAAAACCAAGCCAAAATCAGGTTTTTTGTAATTCTTTTTTTCTTTATTTCACTCAAAAATAAAAAATTCATCAAAAAATTAATAAAATCGGGGTTACTTCATTGTGTTCCAAATATTCAACTTAAATAGAGGAAAATTACATTAGAAAATTCTTCTATTGTTGACGTGGGACAAAGAAGCAACTATCCAAATTCCATCTTCCAAATATTCAACTCAAATAGAGAAAAATTAGAATTCTTCTTTTGTCAATGTGGGACAATATCCAAATTTCTTCTTCCAAATATTTAACTCTTTCCTGGAGTTATGTCGTTAATTTTTAAACACTAACTTTATATTTATAATATTAAATATATTATGACATATTTATAATATTAAAATATTTATTACATCATTATAATATCATCGAGTCGAAGGGGTTTTTACGTCCGGGTCAATCGGTCGGACCCGTTGACCCCGACCCCTAAGCTCGTCCGAGTCGCTTGTTGAGCCGAGTCTGAAAATATTGCAAAATCCTACTTTTTTTTTTAAAATAAATAATCTTGCATCTCGTTCAGCAAGAAACAAGATGCCTTTCTTTTCTTTTTTTTTTTAAGAAAATTTTTACACATCTCATTTCCATGTAATTTTCATGTAAACAAGATCTATTTATCTTTATATAAAAATATATATGTTAAATGATGAATCTCAAAAGATCACCAACAACTCTATTAATAAATCTACCTAGCAATAATGGATGATAGCAATGAATCTAGAATAAGCACCTGCAAAACAAAGCCTAGGGTGATTCCCGGGGTAATTTTCTGATGCTTAAGTTAGCAAAGAGCTTTTGAAGAGTATACGAATATTCTTTGTAAATATTATTGTGAGCATACCTTTGCATTCCTGTTTTTTGGCTTTTATACCTGTCTCTTGTAACTGCCACTTTAGTGGGCACTACAATCATGGAGTAACCTCCGTCGTGGTTATTGCCACTTTTTACTCATTAATAGTAATCACTACCGTTATTCAATGGTATCCACAATAGTTATCTAATTGTCACCAGTAATTATCTAATTGTTAATAGTAATTACCTAATATAGTAAATTATCTAATATAGTAATTATCTAATTATTATCGTTATCCTATACTAGTCCTTCCTCCGGAAGTCGAGATGCGTGTTTACACAATTCGACTGAATCAAATAGAGTAGGTCTGTGCTAATTCTTTTTTGATGTTATTGGTCGAAACGTCTCCTTGGGTCAAGGCATTCTGGTTGAGGTTTTTATCCCTTTTCAGGGATTGCCGAGATTACTATTTGTAGTTCAAGATATGCCAGGGTAATACATGTCGAGGTGAGCTATGCATTTGTTATGAAATTACTTCAGTATGCTTCCCTCCGAAACGATCTAACTGAGGTCGCCATTTGTTAATTGACTTCATTTTCGATAATATTTGTCTGAGATGGATAGTTTTTCTTAGTCTCAATTTCGCTGAGGTTTTATAGGCCAAGGTCAATATAATTCTTAAATTGACGTCATCTACTCTTGACTCTATAAGGCCAGTACAAGCTTTGTACCTGTGATCTGAAGTCAACATTCCACATCGAGTAGCCTTTATGAAGAGGAATGGACGAGATTTTACCTCATCTGGTTTTCCTGCCTTTTCATTTTCGCTATTTCGATTCACCTCCCCCTTTTTTTCTTCCACATGTCATGAATCCCTCGATTGACGCGCCCTTTCTGGTACTTTTGTACCTGGGTAACACATGATATTCAATGTACCGTTATTTCATAGCACCATCATTATGATTATTCCTTTTTTCCATTTATTTGTCATAAGTGGGTATCTTGAAATTATAGTTCCATTCTGACTCTTCTTCCCGTCATTCTACAACCGTTACTCTTTGTAAAAAAAATTCTCTTCTCTATTGCTTTCACAGCCTGCCTCTTTACTTCTTCTTAGTTTACCAGTAAGTATGTATTACCCTTATATTTCTCCTTCTTCTAGTAGGTATGAGGTAGAGGTCTATCATGTAGGTAGCGATGACCCTGACTTTTTGACTCTAACCATGCCCCAAAATTTCTTTGATGACCATGATTTGTTGGTCCAAAGAATTGCAAGTAGTTTATATGCGGATACTGTATTGTCTTTCTTAAGGGAATGTCATTTCCCCTCTAACTTCGTATTTACCATTCCTCTCCCCCTGTGACAGGGCTTGTCTACCACTATTGCTCGATGTATTATGAATACATTCTAGCAGGGTTACGTTTTCCCCTATTTCTCTGGTTAAGTAATTTACTTTTCTGTTACAATTTAACCCTCGCACAGTTAGCGCCTAATGCTATGCGCATTGTTATAGGGTTTTAAATTTCTTGTTTCAAAATAGGCATAGATCCCTATGTAGATCTTTTTAGGACTTTTTTCACCTTAAAAAGTTTGGGACCGTCAAAGGGGTGGTATTTTTCTCCCCTACTCATAAATTTAGGATTATAAACCCTTCTAAAAATGTTGAGTGGTAGGATAAATTTTTTTTACTTTAAATTAAACAATACCCCTATTCCTCCAGAATTGTAATGATTTTCATGGTCATTTATGATAAATACGTGATTTTTTGTATTCTAGAGTGTTTCGATAGTTGCCCTAAGTCATTTATGACTTGCTGGGACAGACAGTTCGGATCCCTGGTGACTCAGTCAAGAAATATCTCAAATTCCCTATT
>JBDJHY010271450.1:0-10344 GCA_039654485.1 Withania somnifera
TTAACAACTTAAAAATATTCGTTTTAAATTATATGCATTTTTCTAATTTATTATATAATTTAAAAATTACGTAGATAATATCATATACTACAATAATTAACAACTTAAAAATATTTTTAAAATATAAAAAAAGATTAATTTGACTTTTGATGTTCTATCAGTGTCAAAAAATTGAGATAAAATTATATCATTTTATAAATGGGAGTAACATATATAATTAAAATAATAAGATCTTATAAGCAGTGATGGATCTAGGATTTTCACTAAGGGGGTTCAAAAAATAAAAATATAATGTTTGGGATTTGAACTTGAAACCTCAAGGTGAATTTTAAACTCCATCAACCACTAAACAAACCTCTGATTTTTATTTGAGGGGTTCAAAATTTATTAATATACATAATTGGGTCGGCATACTCTAGTCCCACCCTTGCTTATAAGAGGGAGTAATATACATTATATAAAATTACGCAAATATTATTATAAATCATAATAATTAATAATTTAAAATATATATAAATCATACAAAACACATTGTAACTCATAATAACTAAACCATTTCATTTATTAGTTTATAATTAAAGAAAATTTAATTAGCTCTAAAAAATTTATTTATGTCACATAAATTAAAATAAAACTAATAGAAATATATTAGACTGCACAGCACGATCTCTTACGTTATTACATCCGAATATACATTTGGATATCCATCAAATTGTTTCTTTGAATAATCATTCTCTAAACATCATTTCTTAATTAATGTTTGATTTTTCTTTCCGCAATTTCATTATATTGAGGTATGATAGTATATTTTAGGTTAGTTATTATAATTTATAACATTTTATATTATTTATAAATAACATACGTATGTTATTTTCTCTGTCTCAATTTGTGTTACTGATAAAATTTCGAAAGTCAAACAAGTATTTTATATATCTTTCAGTATTTAAAATTTTGAATCATTATAATTTATAATATTTTTATATAAAATTTATATATATATAATATATTAAAAAGTAGAATAAATAAAGTTAAGATTATGTAATAACAATCATATGCAATATCTACTAAATGAAGACACTAACATTTATTTTTATTTGTCTTAATAACCAATTTAACCCTCTTTGTTTATAGTACAACTAGAAAAATTGATTTACGTAATAATCTTAACTAATTTTAAATAAAGTAATCGTATTTTTGTAGATGCTAAAAATAATTTAATGTTGATTAAATAAAAGAGCACGTCATTAAAATAACATGAAATTATGATTAATTAGATGGAATACATAAGGTGATTATGTTGTGAAATTAATTAATGTAGATATTTAACATTGTAGAAATAAATTACCTCTTTATATAGAATAACTCCTCCACCTCATTCATGAGATTAAATGTTATGGTCATGACAACCCTTTGTATCTCTCACAAAAATTTTGATCATAATTAAATTGGTAAGAATTTTAAAAGAACAAATAATTAGGAGAAAAATGTAAAAGAGAATTTTCAACTTAATTATTCTAAAGATGATTATGGTGTAACAAATTTTAATGTGTATTAAACTCTTTAAATAACAATTAGTGGTTAGGGTGGGAGAGAGGAAAAGTTTTCTACTTTTACTAACAAATTTTGCTACTTACAAACAATTTAACCCTATGCATTGGAGAAAAAAGGGGTTAACTTAACATTTATTTATCAATTTAATTGGATATAAATTAATCATATTAAATATAGAGAAAGGGAGAAAAAGAAAGAGATACTTCTTTTATATCTGTTTGATTTTTTCTCTTAAAGTGAGACAATGTCATTATTTAGCCTACATATGTAATAAAATATTATTATTCAAACACAAAAAATATATATAAACTAGGAAAAGTGCAAGTTAATTCACTCTATCTTTTGAACCTTAATAACATATGAAATTATTTTAAAAGAATTAGGTAAAATAATTTACAAAAAAGATATACAATACTGCTAAATTAACCTTTTAAACATAATCTAAATATTTTTCTTCTAAATATCTTAGAGAGTTACTTAAAGCGTGTAACTAAACAAATTTTAATTATGAAAAACAAATAATAAAATAACCAAAAAAAAAAACAAGATTGAATGAAAAGAAAAGGGATAAAATGAAGCCGAAAGGGAGATATCCAAGACTAATAACTATGCCACATCATTTTTCTATAGATCATTATTACAATATATACAGATAAATTATATTTTAAAAAGTAAAAAAATTATATAATAATATTTTTATGTTGCAATAAAATAATAAGTTGATCCTGTTTCAATTGATACACAAAATGTAAATTTTTTATAATAGAGTCTTGTTCTTGAAGGGTACATATATGGTATTTAGAAAAATAAGCAACAATAAGAGATATACTAAAACTTTGTTTATATTTATATAATTCAAACTTCTACTTTTTCAAACTAATTTGACTATCTCTCTTGATGAATAGTCCACCATCATTAAATTTTCTTTTTTATCTTGATGAACTCGAAAGAAACTAATTATTTGATTATCTCTCTTTAGTGAAAGTTACATCACCATCAAACTTTCCTCTTTCACCTTGATAAACTTGTATTTGGCTATTATACACGAAGAAATTTTGAAGAATATATTCATGATTTTCATCAAAGTGTGCTCATATTGCCACATCGCCCTTGTTATGCCATCTCTTTTATTTAATCAACATATGGTAGATGAAAAAATATAAATAAAAAAAAAACAAAAAGAGGAAAATAATAATATAAATAAAGAAGGAGAAAATGAAATGAACATCAACAACTGCATGATCATTGTTATTTATAGATTGATTAAGTCATAAGAATTAAGTAAAATGAAGTTGAGGAGACATGTTATTGATGTAGAGGATACAAAGAGATGAAGGTTTTTTTGTAACTCGTGATATATAATTAGACTAATAAATTTAATAAAATTTATTATTGTTATTATTATATTAAACAAAATGATTAAATAAATGAAGGAAAGAAATTCAAAACAAAGGAGAAAAAAGATAAATAACAATTAAGTCCAAAAAGAGGTGCCAATGCAAGGTAAGAACCCGATTATCGACGCTCTGCTAATAGACCCCTTCTGTTGATTCTTAAATTTTTGCTCTTGATCATCATACTGGTAAGCTATTGCCTCACAAGCTAGTTAATCAGACGTGAGTCCCTCCTCGAGCAAATTTCTTCTTTTGCTCCTCAACCTATGGCGTATTAGCAATCATTTCCAGTTGTTGTCCCCCTTCCTAAAGTTAAATTCTTACGCGTTACTCACCCTCCGTCACTAAAAACAATGTTTTCCACTCAACTTGTATGTGTTAATTATGTCGCCAATATTCATTCTACGGCAGAATCAAACTCTCCGTGATTCATATTTGCATTACTTACGACTCAACCCCATTATTTTTTCTTGAAAATCATCTTCAAAAGTTAAGGTTGTAAACTCTTTGGATACAATAACATAAGTACAAGTTTTAGACAATATTGCACATTTGTGGTATAGAATAATGTATTAATCTATTTATTTTTTATTTTCTATCTTTTTTCTAAGATGTCCTTGTATCTATTTGTTTTTGGTTCTCCTCGGTTACCAAGCAAATGTCTCTTGTGCAGATCGTGTCTTAATCTACTTTAATTATAGGGTAATATTTTTTTTTCTATTATAACTATAAGATACTCTTCTTTCACGAATTACTGGATTTATCCGAGTGATCCACAAACGACGAAAATCTCTAGTATGAGAAGTTATGGGAAAGAGTATATTACAACATTTTAAATTTATGAATTTATAATGATCTTTGTGTTCTGCATGCTAGATATTTTACTATTCCGTGCTCCTCCTAAAAGTGTACCAATTCCTATACTATGTGGAGTTAAGATTATTTGTTTGGATGGCGTTTACCCATGGTATGGTATTGTATGATTTCTATCAGTATAATATTTGTGTTGATTGTAAATTAAAATAAATGGTACAATTTAATTTATGGTTAAATAACTATGAAAATGCCATTTCATATTACCACCGATTTAGTGGCATCCCTTAGTTATCTTATATTTTTTTTTATCCTTATTTATTACTTAGTCTTATTTTATTATTATTTTTTTTTATAGTAGTCTTACTCCATACCTTACTCTTTTTAGTAGGTTTGTTCTTTAAATTATTAATGTGCGAGATTATATCATAATGTAGAACAAAACAATCTATTTAAATATTATATTTATCAAAATAATACAATATCATATACTACAACACAATATAATATATTATGAAACAACCATCCAAACAAAGGGTAAGATGTCCTGGTATGCACCATTCAAAATTCAAAGTAACTCAAGCCTTCACTTATTAATAGTTTTAAAAGAAAAATGTAAATAAAACTTTACTTATCGGGTCAAAAAAAATGTAAGACTAGGCCCAATTGTAAAGTCAGCGCCCCCCTCTCCTCGGCGCCCCCTCTCAAAAAAAATACTTTCAAGCCCATTTACAAATATATTCTTGTTAAAAAGCCAAAAAAATTCAAGCCACCATTTAATACTAAAACCCTAAACCCTTCCTCCACAAAAAATCTCAGAACTCTCTCTTCCATTTTCTTGTAAGTTTTCTCACTCTCTTAATTTTCGTTGATGCAAATTAACTAAACTTTGATTATATCTTTTTGGTGATTTTTTTTTTCGCTTGTTTGCGATAATTGCTCGAAAGGAATAATCTTTTTTGTAAAATTGGAGGTAAAAAAAGAAAAAAGAAAACAAAGAAAAGATATGGGTTGCTAAAAAGATTAGATTTTTTTACATATGGTTAAAGAAAAATGGAAATATGTGAAGTTTTAAATTTTGTTGTTGTGTTGGAAACAACTAAAATTGATGTAATGGGGTTATCTTGTATGTTATTGTTATGCAATCTGTGACTTAATGAACTTGAATTTGGATTTTTTGTATGATTTTGGTTGTTAGGGAGTGACCATGGGCTGCATTAGGACATGGGTATTGGTAGTTTTCTTGATTTTTGTTGTTGCTTGATGGGATTGGTTGCTTTGTAATGCTTTTAATGAGCAGAGTGTTTTATTGGAAATAGCCTCCGTACATCCCATCCCAAGTAGGGAAGGTCTACATACTCATTACACTTCTTAGACTCCATTTTGTGGAACTATTATACTGCGCATGTTGTTGTTGTTGTTATTGGAGACAAGCTCTTTACCTGCTAGGTTGGGTAAAGCTCTTTACACCTACTCTCCCTAGATCCTACTTTGTGGGATTACAGTTGGTATATTATTGTTGTCGCTTTGGAAACTAACCTCATAGGTAGGGGTAAGTTTTGCATACACCTACTCCTCCGGACCCTACTCTGTGGATTACAGTGGGTATGTTGTTATTGGAAACAACCTCTTTACCTCCTAGGCATGGGTAAGGTTTGCATAAACTTACTCTCCCAGGATCCTACTTTGTGCGGTTACAACGGGTATGTCGCTGTTGTCGTTATTGGGAAAAAAATGAAAGTTTTGGTGTATTGTTATAGTTGGGTCCCTCGGCTGAATGTTATAAACTTCAATTGTTGTTGTATTGTTAGTGTTCAGTGTATGGATTGAAAATTGCAAATTTCAATCAGTTACTTTAAGTGTTCTAGTGGATAAACAAGAACAAGCACTGGATTGTAGATATGGATTGAGAAGAAAAAAAGAAAAAAGAAAAGATATAGGTTTGTTTGTTAAAAAGTTACTGATTGGAAGTAGAGAACTTTGTTGCATGACGCAAAAAGAAATGGAAGTTCTATTTGGTGTATTTTTAGAGTTCTGTCCTCCGTTGTAACTTATAAACTTCAATATATGTTGTATTCTTTGTGTTTAGTTCTAGCAGTATGGGGGACGCAAATTAGGATAGAAGGTCAGGAGGTAGGAATGCATCCATGCTAGTACATAGGAGTGTTATCCTTATTCGTCATAGTAGTGCTATGCTTGTAGTTTATTGTTCTTGAATTTTTTGTTAACTATTGTTTCGGGTAGATTGATTTTTATATTATTTTATGGTAGTATTGTTCCGTTACTATCTCTTTTTCTAGATTGTATTTTGTCTTGAGTTGAGGGTTTACCAGAAATAACCTCTCTAACTCACCTTTAAGGTAGTGGTAAGGACTGCGTACACTTTACCCTTTTCAGATCCATTTTGTGGGAATATACTAGGTATGTTGTTGTTTATGTTCAGTTTTGGATTGGATGTTGTCAATTTTGAGCATTTACGTATACAATGGGTTACAAATTTGGAGTGCGGAAGGGTAAAGGAAATGATATAGGCTTGTAAAAAGTTAGGTTTTTGCTATATCACCAAAAAAATTACGTAAGATTCATTTGGTGTCTCAAATGAGTCCTTGAGTTATTTTTGTCTGTTATAGAACTTGGTTGTAGATAGTCTTACTTTTGATGTTTAACCTTATCCAACCTGCCTCCTTTGTTTGAGTTTGTGAATATTATCGTTTCTTTGTTCTCTTCGGAAAGTGTGATTGTATGATGGCTGAGGGTGAATTGGCCATGATAAACCCAGAGAATGAGGATTTTGACCCGGAAACTGAATCGGAAGAAGATGAAGATCAGCGAGTTGTAAAGTTAGCTGAACCTTCAAAGAATGCTGTATATAACAGGGATGGGTTGCTTGAAAGGCTGGCTGATATCAGTTGGCCTGATGATTTAGATTGGACTCACAGGCTTAACATGGACAGGGAGGAGCAAGAAGAGGTGGATGTGAACGATGACTTGGCGAGGGAGCACTCTTTCTACACTCAGGGGTTGGAGGGTATACGGCAAGCTTATGTCAACTTTCAGGTGACTGGTGAACCATTTCTGAGGCCCTCTGATTATTATGCAGAAATGGTGAAGTCTGACACTCACATGGAGAAAGTTAAGGGCAGACTCTTGGCTGAGAAGAAGAGGGTTGAGGATTCTGAGGAGAGGAGAAAGGCCAGAGAGAACAAGAAACTAGCCAAGGAAATACAAGCACAAAAGATGAAAGAAAGAAGTAAGCAGAAGAAGCAGGAGATTGAGTCTGTTAAGAAGTGGAGGAAGCAGAGGAAGCAGAGCGGCTTTGATAAGGAGGGTGCTGGTGATCTAGATTTGGCTTTTGATGGAGGAGGAGGGGACATTAATAAACGTTTTCAGAGATCAAATAAGAAGAGACCTGGTGTATCTCCCGGAGATCGTTCAGGGGGGAAGTCAACATTTGGTGGAAAAGGGAAAGGATTTGACAAAAATAGGAAAAGTAGGGAATATAGGGACTCCAAGTTTGGATTTGGTGGGAGAAAAGGTTTAAAGAAGCAGAACACTGCTGAGACTACCAATGATTTCGGAGCATTCAACAAGCGTGGTCACAAACGTGCTAAGAGATAATTCTGCTTTTCCAAAGTAATTCCTTTGTTACGCACATTGACATTACTTAATTCAAATATTTATTTTATTTGAACTAGTTTGCAACATTTAGCTTATCATCAAAAATAATAACTATAACAAATAAATACACATCCATCAAATTTTTTTTTTAAAAAAAAATTTAAGGGATATATGTGAGGATGTTTTTATCTTTATATATATTTTATCTCATGGTATTCAAGGTATCACTAATACACCCTGTAATACCACATAAAATGAATAACTAATGCATGAATTAGTTATACCTTAGCATACCAAACATTGTACTAAACAATTTCACACTCATTCCATGACTTAGTTAAGCTAAGACCTCAGCCCTAACAATACTAAAGTGTATTTCACAATACACCAAATATTTAGGGGAAAAGTCGACAATGTTCAAACTTAAAAGATAACAGCCTTGCCAGATGCTATGAAATTGAGCAACATCTTGCAAATAAATAGCCTTGTGTATAAGTTAAATAATCAAAATTATACACATGGCCCTATAGTTCCATTCACGTACCCCACCCGAGGCAAGCTAAGCTGTCAATGCTTATATAGCAGTAAATGATACATACAAAACTTGATACGTTCATCCAACTTCACCGTTGGCCTAATTTTGCTATTAACAAAAATATACTGTTAACGCAGAACTTGCATTGCAACAATTGTTTAAAGTAAACTAAATGGAATGATCAGCCCTCAAAATCCATCCAAGGGGGTGAATAGCTTGTGATGGTCAGATAATTATAGTTTATCGAGTGATTCCTCGTTGGTGACCAGTTCGTCTAGACACGGAAAGTTAGGCGGCAATGACAGTAAGGGCTTTTCTCCGGATAATCCTTTCAATGCCAACGCTAAAGAATACCCTAAAGCACGAGCAACTGGTACTGCAACTGCATTTCCTACCTGTATGTACCTAAGAAACACAAAATAAATTAAAGTCGATTCAAGAAATGAGATTCTTTGAGCAGTAGGATGTTTTCAGACAATTTGTAGGGAATGTGAAAATTACATAATATAGCAAAAGAGTAGATTTGGATTCAACCAAATAGCTCAAGTCAGGAATGACTCAATCTCCTGACTGTTGTAACAAATTAGGTATTATGCTAATCCTTTCTGAGCTAATCTAATGCAAAAGCTTATTCTCTCAATTACATTACTCATTATTTATTTAATATATAGTTCATATTTTATCATCAAATTTTGGATAAGATAAGTTGATTGAAGAAGTTATTTAATTAATATTTTATCCTCTATTTTTCTGGATTTGTTACACAGTGTGTCGCACTATGTATCACTTAAATCCTCAATATTCTCCATCTTTTGTTCAAATCAAATTTCAAGTGAAAAAGATCCAAAGATATTTATAGACGAAATTTTTGATTTAAAGCATAACCATGAGCAAGTACATAAATTTACTCCTAAAAGATAAATAGATCAAATTTATCTACATTAGAAACAACCTCTCTTCCCCGTGAAAGGTAGTGTCACGGTATACCTACATCTTATCCTCACGAAATCCCACTTGAGGAATAATCACATAGACTATGTTGTTGTTATTGTATTGTTATGTTGTTGCATGATTAATGACTAGTATCATGAGTTCAACTCAGGCTAGATTATATTCTACATGACATATTAAAAAACAAAATGCATGATCAATTGTCAGACCATGCAATGACATATTAAAAAACAAAATGCATGGTCAATTGTCGGACCATGTAAGTGATGTAAAGAAGAGTAAGCTGATTGTTTTACGGAAGAGTCACTAAGATAGATTGGACAAATACACCATGATATGGTCACTATTTGATTTAAATGTTACCTTTCTTTTATTGGTCCTGTCAATTTGTAGTAATCAGGGAAACCTTGCAGCCGAGCATTTTCACGGATAGTAAGCACTCTGTCCTGCAATGGATGTAATATGACCTGAAAGGAGCTCAAGAACGACAAACAGCATCAGACTATGCTAAAGGAAGATGCAAAACCGTAATTTCGAGACAACTTTGTAAAGGCACCTGATTGTGGGGCTCTGCTCTTGTAACAACTGTTGCAACAATTTCGTCCCACCATAAACGACCAAACGGCCTGAATAATTTCACATACCATCATAACATTAGAAACATCCAGGGTAGTAAAAGCTAAAACCAAACTAAGAAACCTTTGTATCATTACTTTGACGAAGTACCGCGAACAAAACTCATTGCATAGTCAGGGACCTGTGGAGTTGAACCATAAGAAACAAAATAACTATCAAAACAATGTTGTGGCACGAAAAGCAAACCGTACCAAAGGCTTTCCTGAAGCCAGCTTTACTCTTTCCACATCTGGATCCCATTCAACAATATTGTCAGCACGAACACGAACCCCAGGCAGGTCCCTGAAGTTCGCTCCCTACAATCAAGGAAGAGGGAATCAACAACCCCAGGGATAATATTCATATCTCAACCACAAATAGAAGGATAAAACAAGTTTGGTACCTTTTTCTTGGGAATTTGACATACACGCTGATAATCATCTTCATTTAATTGAAGGGGCCGATGATCATGCAAAACAGTACCCAATGTACCTATAATATAAAAATGCAATCAAAATGTGAAGACATTTTACACCACTATGTTAGCACCCTTTTAGTCTGTCAACAGTTTACACATGGAAAGTATAATCAGAAAGTAGATTACTTAGCAATAAGGATAACTTATATATTAATTATGTTTTTCTACTTCTGTGTAATAGTTATTTGCAGAGGCTAATCTTCCACTTTTTATTTTCAATTGTAGTAGGAAGTTATTCCTTGTTTTCAGTTGGGTAGGTACACCACCAAGTGTTGTATTTATAGTGTAATTCTGAATTCAAATAAGGATATCCAAAAAATTATCTAGTTTTTGAGTACTTCAACTCAAGTGATCGTAGATTCTCTCAAAGAACAAGCACTATAAGTAGA
>JBDJHY010271461.1:0-10344 GCA_039654485.1 Withania somnifera
TTTGGTCAACGAATACTTAACTTTAGGCTCTAAAATAGGGAATTTGAGATATTTCTCAACCGAGTCACTAGGGATCCAAACTGTCGGTCCCAGCAAGTCATAAATGATTTGGGGAACTGTTGAAATGTTCTAAGATACAAGACAATGCGTATTTATCAGAAATGACCATGAGGGTCATTACAGTTGTACTCATTACCTTACGACAAATAGACTCAAGTGCCGACAACTGTATTCACTGTAGAACAAAGTCAGACTCAATTCCAAACAAAAGTAGTCAAATGGTAGTCCCATGCCAAGGTGTGAAGCCTTGGATAAAACAAGTATAGAGGGTACTAGTGAGTGCTCGGCACAACACCGAGTCTAAAATGGTTAATAGATCAATTAACTTATATTATTATTAGAAAGTTCCATGTTATTGCGTTTTATGTGATTATTTATTATTATTAATATATAAATTAACTAACCTCCTTAATAGTCAATGGGTTATTCTGGCCCCATCCTTAGAAAAGAGCTGGTTGCTCACCCTCTCGTAGAATGAATGCAACAACATAACAATATCTACCTCTTGCCTATGCCCTGTACAAGCGCAACAAAGCTATAGCTAGCAACACAATACACCATCCCAATCCTCTAAGGAAAAACCCAAACCCAACCCACACATCTGCATTCTACTACTTCCAAAGTCACCCTAAAGCCATCAAACGACTAATACTAGGTCACCGACGTCATTAGACCAACTGCCAATCAGGGAAAAGAATGGGATTGGATGAAGAAGTGGTCCAAGTTCATGATAACAACCTAGAAAGCCCAACCCATAGAAGCTATTTTATATAACTACGTAAGCTATAGGCCAAGGAAAATCCGCACGATTACCTGAAATATCAATTCGAATGATAATAAATGACCTCCAATGGCTATAAAGCTGGTGAAATAGGGTCTGGGATAATGATAATAAAATGAATTTCGAACTGAGCAAAAAATTGGGTCTAAAATAGGCCCACTGACTCCACTAGTCTGTGCATAGAAAAAACCTAACCACAGGGACCCCAGCATCACTAGGAACCCATTATACAAGAATAAGCACAATCTGAGTGTGGGAAGGTCTCAAAATAGTCTGGGAGAGATTTGATCAAAAGTGCAAAATGTTGCATTACTTCATAAATCTTAAAGAAAATAATATGCACCGGAATTGAAAGGTGACTTGGTCACTGAATGTAATCCAACTAAATGCACAAGAAATGGATAACAATTCAAAAGAAAATTAAGGGAAAAGGCATCAATATTAACTAAGGCCCATAATGGTGAAAGCCCCAATTTTGTTGAAATTGTGAAGGGAAAAAACCTTACCAATGAGGGGGAGAGAAAGGGAAAATCTGGGTGACCTTCTTCAAACTTTTTGATGTATTCCAACAATAATTTCACCATTGGAACATAGAGAAATAAAGAAATATTTGTTGTGAATTAACTAAAAATAGTCCAGGAAGTTTATATACTAGTAGGTTGCGAATCATCGTGATCACGTATCAATTGGGTTGCGATAGCATAAGGAAAGGATTTTGGGCATCGCGATCACGGAGAAAAAGGGTCGCGATGTGCAAAAGGGTGAAACAGGAAAGCATTGCAATTACGTGAAAAAACACCAACATCGTGATGAACAAAGGTAAAAGGGTGCTTCGCGATCACGTAGAGAAAACTCTGCGATCGCAATTAAAAAATTTTCCTCCATTAGATATAGGTTTTGACAGTGTAACAGCTAAGAAAGAAGAGTTTTCAAACACCACTCAAAATTCATTTGGATTCAAAACTACGCTAACGAACTATGCATGCACACCAAAAATGACATTCCAGATTCAATGCATAGTCGAAATTAAGTTACGAGGTCATTTTGGGAAAATTTTGACCAAGTCAACACTTTGGTCTAAAAGTCTAAAATTCAAACAAACATACTAAACACGCAAAGACAACACCCGAAAGAGAACCAACACCCACACTAGCCTAAAGTTTCTTTTTCGGAGATGACGAAGGCATAAGAATTCTGTTTTGACACTCCGAACAACACACACTAACTCTAGGATAATTCTCAACTCAAAATGAATTGAAGTTCTATAACATAACTCAATCTCAAAATGAATATCCCGCAACATGAGCTAAAGGTCCTATAAGACCAAAGTACGCATTTCGAAGCAAAAGAAAATATACAGATTTGAATTTTGAGCTCGTTTAGAAGGAAAGTTGACTAATGTCAATGAGTACCTATCTGTCGGCTTTAAAACAGGCAATGTGAGATAAATCTCGATTGAACTACAGAGGAGTCGAACTACCGATCCCAGTATGTCCCAAATGACCGGGGGCATCTACTAAAAATCTCTAAAACTCAAGATAACACGTAAAATGCCTAAATAACTGTATGGGTCATTAAAACATCCACTACTAAAATGGACTTTGGTCCTTGAAAGTCAAAAAAATATGAAGAGGAGGATAAAGAAGACTCCAACCAATGGGGAAAAAACCCTGCACAGTTATCCACAACAGCTTTATCAACCAAAAATTAGGCCAACAATCTAACCACTAACCAACTGAGGGTAAAATTCAAATTTCCTTGGCTAAACACCCTTGAAGGAATACAAACTCTCTTAATTTTAAAATCCAAACCAAAGTCAACAAGTACCTTGATGAGCACCCCGAAACTTATCAACAGAACACCACAATGCTTCTAGGAGACAAAGTTGAGGGAGCCACACAATTAAGATTGAAGAACAAACCCAATCTATAAGTTCCCATATACACACTATCCTCGAAACATCTTATGAACCCCACCAACATGGCTAGTTATGCCACATTTATGATACACTGTGTAATATGTACAACGCCTCCATAAAGCAATTTGAGCTGCATAATATGAATATACAAGAAACACCCACTATTCTATAATATCTAGTGAGGCTCAAAACTGCTTCACGATACTCCAAGGCGTACTCAAAAAATAAAACTGGCCTTTCGATCACCAGACCAGACGGGCACAAGGAACCGACACCGTATCAACTGAAACCATGCACCAGTTGACCGACTCTTGCTAACAACATCAAGACATACTTAAATTGTGGTTAAAATACCCTGATAAAAGTGAAATTATCTAGCAAAACCAAACACAACAGTCTTCGAAATAACAAAATGTTGAAATGATCTTTGTTGCTAAACAACCTGCAACAACCCTTTGGATATGCAGCTCTTCTACCAACTCACATCATACTATAGAAATCCACGAAACTAATTTTATACCTGAATCAAGCATAACATTGATAGAACTCAAAAGAAGTGATCTTGTGGATGCTTAACAATACATCCCTAGCTACACTAAACCTTCAAACACAATCTTCGAACCCTTTGAACAATTAAAACCTCGGCCTACAATATAGATGAATAACAACCCACAATCGACTATCGTGGGACAACCTGAACACAATCAAATGAAGATAAAAAATAGCACTCGTCCTGGTCTTTTCCAAAACACTCCTAAAACCAAAGACAACATGTCAACCCTAACCTTTTGCGATGCAAATATCAAACAAACACTAAAACAACCTTACCGAGTACAAGACTATGATCTACTAAATACAAACACACCCTTTATTCTAACACATTTTGCTACCCCTTGCTTAGGACACTCACTAAGCTTCTTGTAACATAATATCCCTCAACTCCAAAACCCATCAGATAAGCTTTATCAATTACACAACGACGAACTCTCACAACTCAATGAAGATGTTATCTTTCTCAACCAATGAGGAATAACTCCCACACGTGTCCAGCATTTCTTGTTGCAAATAGTAATACTGAAGTATCCCATACAGAAACTATTTTCCTTAATTAACTAGGCTTACCCCCACTAAAGCAAGTACTTTTATCCCAAACTAATGATCAATAGCTTCAGTGCACACCTGAACAACCATAACCAACCTCTAGCACTAATATATTGTGGCTCTAAGACTAACATAGGTGTACTATGATCTGATCCCACAATCTCGCAACAACTGGTCCTGAACAACTAAAAAATGCTGATGGACAGCAATAAACTCATTCCTACCATGAACCATTAAAAATTGACATGCTATCACAAATAATAGTGTACAAAAACCAATCGCCCTCAACGAATGCATATCCAAAATGGAAAAATTCGAAATCTTAAGCAGAAGACTCCTTATTAATGAATTTACAAATATAAGGCACTGACACAAAATACTACAATCCCAGGAAACACAAGACAACGCCTTTTTCCTGCAGATTATAGAATTGACCAGCCACCACGCTACTGTTGTGCTATACCTCAATACTATCACAATCACACTAATGTACCCCATTTCAGTACTAGTTACAAACTTTCATTCTGGAACCCACAAGGATGAAATGCACAATGAACTTTAAACCAACCTAATAAAGGTTAACTAGATGCCACCGAACCTCTACACCACCATGCAGTCTAACACAGTAACTATACTTTTAATCCACTGCTAAATGAGCGGACCCATTGGTAAGGAAAGAATAACAATACTATTCCCATTGAATCTCGATCGTAATGTGTCGCAACCTATGACTTCTGAACTATAAAATTTGGCAGAAACTAGTTAAACTTTCATAATGAACAGGAACAAAATCCAAAATTGACCCAAATCAACAGAAAGCAACAACTCATGCTCAGGTAGGCGGCCGATGGATCAACAAACACAACAAATACAAGACAACTACTAAAATACCACTATTATAACATAACACACGAACCATAAAAAAACCAGAAAATACCAACTCTAATGATACAGATGACTCCTAGTTATTCCTAGTGGCATAAAAAATACCTTCCTAGCCATTGGGCAAATTGTTACTAAACCCATCCGTGTAACAAAGATTTGACAGGATTGGCTAAGGTATCAGTCTTGGTAAAACAACCGAGAATTTCATAGAGAACAAGGGGAAACCTGTCCATACCCAGAGATGCAATACTGCTTCCCATGAACTAACTAAGCTACCAATGAACCTCCGCAAGAAAACAACTTTGAGTATAACATAAATATTGCATATCAAAACACAAGCCCCTTAACCAACTACCCAACTAAGTATGGCCTAAAAATCCACTAGTAAAACATAGCTATAAAGAAACAAGAAGTAGTTAGCAATCCATGGATAATTATCCAATAATAAAAAATAGGGGCAAATAAATTAAGCAGATAGGTAGAAGGAATCTCAAAATGCCAAAGAATCACCAAGACCAGAGAGTTACAAAAACCAAATCAAATAAAAGTCCAACATGTTAACCTCCAGGTGAAGTCAAACCTAGGATTTCCACTTTTGCATCCTTTACTTCCGGTGTAGTCAACATAATAACTGGCATATCCTAAGCACAAGTAACTAGATACTGACCCCAACCACTTGTCTCTACACACTGAGCACCATCTCTTTCATCCATTCCTTTATAGGTAACTCCTATAACCAGTGAGAACACTGACTCAGGAGAACGCTAAACTAAAGACTGAACTAACCTACGCTGGGGGCACTCTCTTCCACTGTGACCTGGCACCACACACTCATAGCACATAGGGCTTTAAGGGATATATTTTGCATATTGACTGGAGCAACTATACTCTAGTAATAACCTAGACCACCTGCACTACTAAAAGGCCCTCATCACACAAGTACGACCACCCCTGCTTGAAGACCCAATGTGAGTCCACCAGTATTATTCTTTGATCTTTGAATCCTAACATCTGAATGAACCTCAAAAAAGTATGTAGCACGGTCTAAGCTACCTTTGGCACCACCTATGTTAGATGTGACAAAGTCTGAACTAGTTGTGATATAGTCTGAACAACTAATACTATTGGCTTAACTGAATCCCCTAACAATGTACTACTAGCACCGCTTGGCTAAACAAACTATGGGACAGGCTAAAGAATATCTCGTTGAGGGCATTATCTATCACATAGAACAACGACCTTACAGTACAAACATGGTCCAGACGGCCCATCCCTATAAGAACAACGACTTGAACCAGATTTTCACCACGGTTGGGAGACCCAGAACCTCAACAACCTCCACTTTAAGCCTTATCACACATTCATTCCACAAACCTTGAATGGGCCATAACCTAAGAAAAAGGAGTGACCTGCACCTATAAAGGGATTCACTAGTAAATAAATATGGAAAATCAGTCCATCAATATATCTCTGTGCTATGTTCCCCTCAATAGGGAAAACAATATTAATGTACCTAACCAACTCATAAAAACACACCTACTAGTATGAGACAGGCATCTGAACCTATTGCATGCATCTAAAATACCTCTACTTTTGGAAATAATTATCTATATTGGGAGATACTCCTATAGATGGTCCTCCCCTAACTAAGACAATAGGGTATTGCGAACTGGAGTTGCTAAAAATCCCACTAGTGTCGAAGCCAACCCTTCCACTAGAAGTTGTAACTAAATACCCATCGCCGCTACTATGTGGCCAAGCCTGACCCTTTATCCACACATAGAGATCTAGTTGGTAAAGTGAATCAAGAACGTCCTCTGAATCTAACTTCGTCCCTATCTTAGACCCTTACATAAGCCCTAGCCAAAGGAATAGAAGACTCACCTCCGCTCGATGAAGATCTTTACTGAAACCATCTGCTAAAGAATGAATGCGAACCAATGAGTTTTCAAAAGAGTTCTCAAGAAACATCAAGAAAAAAGGTGCATGACTTGGAGTCAAGAAAGAGAAGTGATTTCCTAAATGCCATTGTATCCTCTCGGTGGTATGATATGGGTGCCATCTTACTAATCCACATAACTCTACTTAGATACTTTCACATGTAACACTGACACTAGTCGAATACAAAGTGTGGCGACCCAATTTTTCAAATCATTATGGTACCTATGGTCCCAGCAGTACGAGAACGAACACTGTAGCCCGAAGCCAAAGAAGAGGCATACTAACACAATTACACTACTCACCGATATAGTAAAGAAGTAACTACCAGAAAAAGATGGAATAAGAAATATAACATAATATTACATTGTCAATGATCCCTCCTAAGACTTGGTGTTAGTGTATGCATAAGCTATTAAGCGTACAAAATACAAATATATAAAAGTAAAAAACATGCATCTGTCTCAGAATGTAAAGTGAACAAAAGATAATTAGAGGGGACGTAGGTAGCTCTAAAGACCAAGAGCTCTTTCTATACCTCTGAAGCCATCTAGATGGCATGATCGACGATGTCAATAGCAATAGCCCACATGTAAGACTGCATCTAGAGAGATGTAGAAGTGTTGCGTGAGTACATGCTTCCAAGGAAATCTGTACCTAGTAGTCTTTGAAGAACCATTAGGCACATTAAGATCAAAAAAAGGAATACAAAAAAGAAAGGTCACAGACATAGACTGATCAATACGGGAGTAGATATAACATGATATCTCTAGCTAAAACACAAAATAGGATCATAAGCATGAAGGGAAGAATGTATTTGGGGTCTTTGTAGAAATACAAGAATAAATACTAGTAATAGCAGACAAAATTGGTAGGGAAGATGATAACAAGGACACGAAAGGTATATCAATAACCTCAAGATGTAAGAAAGGAAGGAATATGTCAATAATACCACGCACAAGTACCCCATGTAGAAAGAAAGGACTGGAATAAAATACTAAAATGAGCTAAACAGTAATAACTATAATACATGAAGTAAATTAACACCACTAAATCCCTAGAAGAATGTTAGCATACACAGAAAACACGCTCACTCGTAAGCATCCATATACTACAAGGGGAACATTGAAGAAAAAAAGTATAGAGAGTAAACACACATAATGAGGTCTCAAATATTGCGTGCTCTCTATATCCGACACCTGTAGGGCAACAAATATGACCCATAGAAGGGCTAATCCTAGATTTTCCCTGTATATCCCTTCCCCAACCTATACCCATCATCTAGTCTTGGTAGCCCAGTGGCAGGGTCTATAAAGGAACGCCCACCATGCATAATTTCTAACACCACAATAATCTCACATCCCAAACCATAGAGCCATAGAGAGTATGATAATCGGGCAAACAATGCCTTGGAACCAAAAGTCTCATTGTACCAAAATCTTGGCAAATCAAGGAATCCCATGCCTGAAAATAGTAATATCACCAAGGTTCTCAAGATAAAGTATCATCATGGTATCCAAATCTATAGGCTTGATAAATATTGAAAAATTGTACTCACTACTATATGAAGACAGACTCAAGTGCCAACGACTGCACTCACTATCGAACGAAGTCGTACTCAAGTCCTAGGATAAGTAGTCAAATGATAGTACCCGGTGCTAGGGTGTAAAGCCTTGGTTAAACCATGTAGAAAAGGAAGTATCAAGTGCTTGACACACAACCCTGTCAAAAATGATTAAAAGATACATTATATTATTATCATAAAGTTCATGTTATTACATTTTATGTGATTAATTAATAATATTATTATTATTATTATTATTATTATTATTATTACGAAAAAAATACTCATCGATATTGAAAGGTAACTTAATCAAAGAGCGTAATCCAACCAAATGCACCAGAAATCGACCACAATTCAACTAAATATTAAGGGAAAAAGGCATCAAGCTTATCTAAGGCCAATAATTGTGAAATCCTCTATTTTCGTTAAAATTATGAAGGGGAAAAAGCTTACCAACGAGGGGGGAGCAAGGGAAAATTTTGTTGAACTTCCTCCAACATTTTGATGAATTTAGACTCTAATTTCACCACCGGAATTGAGAGAAATAAAGAAGTATTTTCTATGAAATGAACTGAAAATCATGGAGGAAGTTTATATATTGCCAGGTCATGAATCATCGCGATCGTATGGCAATTCGGTTGGGATCGTGTAAAGAAATAATTTTGGGTATCGAGATCACACAATGAAGGGCTACAATCTTGCAGAAGGGAGAAAAAAGAAGGAATTGTGATGCGTGAGGCAACATCGTGATTGTGATGAATAAATGGATCAAAGTTCTTTGCGATCGGGTAGCCAAATCTTTACGATCATGACGAACAAATTAGCTTGCACAAGATATAGGTTTTGAAGGAAAAATAGCTATGAAAGAAAATTCTCTGAAAACCACTAAGAATCTTTTTGGAATCCAAACTATAGAAATGAGCTATGCAGGAACACCTAGAATGACATTTTGGACTCAATAGTGTAGTTGAAATTGGGATACAATCTCATTTTAGGAAAATTTTGACGAAGTCAACAGTTAGGCCTAAAACTGGTAAACTTAGACCGACACTCCTAAAATGCAATGACAACACCGAAAAGTTAACCAACACTTGCTCTAGCCTAAAAAGGCCCTTCTAAAGTTGATGAAACCATCAAAATTTCATTCGGACACTCTGATCACAATGCAGCAACTCCTTATAAATTCTCAACTCAAAATGAATTGGAATTAAAAAAATAGATTAAACTCAAAACAAAGATCAAGGAACACGGACTAAAGGTGTTACTAGAGTCGACATTCCAGAGCTAAAGGAACTATTAAAATTTGATTTTAAGCTCGATTAGAAATAAAGTTGACTAAAGTAAGTGAGTACAAAAGTTTAGTCTCTATAACAGGTAATGTGAGATGATTCTCGACCGAACCACAAAGGAGCCAAACTATTCCATCAGGTCAGAAATGACCTGGGGCAGCTACTGAAAAGCTCCAAAACACAAGATAACACATAAAACACGTACATGACCATAAGGGTCATCACAACTAACCAAGTATTCCTAAAAAAAACACACACATATATATGGGGTAAATACATAAAGTAATGAGCCAGAACGAAAAATATAAGGAATAAAATAAAATTCAACTAATAAACCTCAAACAACATAGAGTCCTAGTGTTCAAGACGCTAGATATATAAATACAAGTGTGATACATTAAAAGTCTTAATGTCACCAAATATTAATTAAATAGAAGTACATAAGAAGGTAGGAGAACTCCATGAGACATGATAGACCATAAGAAGCTACCTTTGTATCCCTTAATAAACTGCCTTAGACTGTGATTGAGGAGAGAAAAATCATGATTCTCCGGGCTAAGAACCTACACAAGTAAGAAACAAAGGTAGTATGTACAATGAATGAAAAATGTTTACTCAATATGTATACTTGGATATCCTTAAAATAAAGTGATGATGAACACCACTACCATGAAATCTCGATCATAATCCTCCCATGACACCAAGGTGTGTAAAATTTCATAGCCAACAATTCATAATATAAATACAGGGTGAGTGGGATAATAATAATAATAAAGCTAACTGCTCAAAAAAATAACAGTAATATTCT
>JBDJHY010271472.1:0-19809 GCA_039654485.1 Withania somnifera
AATTCCTATCAGTAACACATCCAATTTCTATTTACAGAAAACTTACATGTCGGTGACCAAGAGAATCTCCACAAGACAATTACCAAGACCATCACTACCAAAACCCATTGTATGATGAAGTAAGGGTTGATGATCCTTATAGGAAATGTTGGGAAGATAGAGGTAGGTATGTCTTTGAGGGTAGATATGGAGATAGGTACCGACCCTATAGTTTCAATCAAGACATGAGAAGTCCTAAGTATTGGGATGGTCATAGAGGGGAAAGAAACGGGGATAGATTTTAGCATTATCAGGGACTCAACACTATCAATAATACACTACCTAAGTTCAAGGGTAGTAGTGATCCAGAGGAATTCCTTGATAAGAAGTTACAAAGTGAGAAAATATTCTTTAAAACAAACATAATTAATGCTTTTACAGCAAAGTATACCATCACACAATTTGAGGGTTATGCTTTAACTTGGTAGAAATCCAAAATGAGGGAATGAGAGGCTCAAAATATATATGACTTTCCTACTTGTCAAGAATTGTTGACACTTATTGAGGCTCAATATTTGCCTCCACACTTCTATCATGATGTGATCAAGAGGGTGTATGCACTTAATCAAGGGAGAAAGAGTGTAGAGAAATACTATGATGAATTTGAAAATTTGAGAATGAAGGCCAATTCCGACAACCCTTGCAATACACCATCATTAGACTCATCACCAACTTGATTTATAAAGTATTGAGGCCTATGAAGCTTAAGAACTATGAAAATATAGAGTCATCCTTTTATTGAGGAGGACTTAAAAGAGTATAAGTCCCACAAGCCAAAGAGTTCTTCAATTTCAACTTTGGGAAAGAGTAGCGACAAGTGGAAAAAGTCCAATCCAAAATATTACAACATGGGTAGTGGTCAAGATACTCAAGAATAATCCAAGGTTCCAACTAAAGAGGTTGAAAAGCCAATGACGGTTATGGAAAGTCCACTTTTCCTTGACCTTCCACCATGCAATACTTTATATGCCATGGAAGGGGATACATTGCTAGTGAGTGTCCTAACCGAAGGGCAATTATTGCTTGCAAGCATGGGTACCAAATGAATGATGATGATGAAAGTGATAAAATGGGATAAGATACAAGAATAAAGTGAGAATGAGGATGAATTCTCTGAGATCGAGGAAGAGAATGTAGAAGAAAGGGTGAACTTTGCACACCTCTTGATGAGAGGAAGCCTATTCATGATGATGATGTAAACTTCACCGATGAATCTTTATTTTCCTTATGTCATGAGGAAGGTAATGGGGGGCTATTGTGAAAGATGATCGTGATCAAAGGGAGAATCTATTCCATGCCTGGTGCAAGATTAGAGGAAAGTATGTGCTCTAATCATCGATAGTGGAAGTTGTATGAATGTAGCGAGTAAGTCCATGGTGGAAGGCATGTGAATTCCTAACACCAAGAACCCCAACTCATATAAACTCTAATATCTTATTGAAGGTGATGAAATGAAAGTCCTCAAATAAGTTATGTTCTCATTTAACATTGGCAGGTACCCCAAGATGAAATCTATGTGATATTATTCTAATGTTGGCTTGTCATGTTCTACTTAGGAGGCCGTGGTAATTTGATAAAGGAGTAATTAAAGATAGAAGGTCTAACAATAATACTATCACTTTGAAGAAAAATAAGTATATGCTTTCACCAACGAGAATCTCGAAACACAAACTAACGGCCCCTCTAGACCAAAGTTGGCATTCAAAAGCTAATCAAGTCGTCGAAATTTTATTTCAAGTGCATTTTTAAGGAAAGTTGACTAAAGTAAATGAGTGCCTAAGTTCAAGCTCTAAAATAGGGAATTTGAGATAATTCTCAACCGAACCACCGGGGAGCCAGACTACCAGTCCCAACAGGTCACGAATGACCTAGGGCAGCTACTGGAAAGCTCTAGAACACTAGATATCGGGTAACAAACCTAAATGACCATGAGCGTCAATAAAACATCCATTAATAAAAAAGACTTTCATCCTAGAAAGTCAAAACAAAGAAGAGAGGAGGGAAAAGAAGACCCATCCATTGGGGATAAAGCCTTGCACAGTGACCCACGACAACTTTATTAACCAGAAACTAAGCCAACAAAGTAACCACTAACCAATTGAAGATCAAATTTTAATTTCCTTAGCCAATTATCTTGGAAAGATCACAAGCTCCCTCAATAATAAACTAAGAATCAAAGTCCACCATTGTCTTGCTGAACACCCCAAAACTTATCAACACAACATCGCAACTCTTCTTGAAGGTGAAATTGAGGAAGAGATACAACGAAGACAAAAGAACAAGCCCAATTTATAAGTTTCCCTAAATCCAAGACTATTCTCGCGCCTGCTCGTCGACCCTAAAAGCAATCAACCTAGTTATGCCACACTGTCAAATATCTACAACGCCCCTAAATACTAACTCGAGCTGCATAATCAAAATATCCAGGTAACGCCTACTATGCCATCATATCTGGTAAGGTCCAAATTTCTCCACAATACTCCAAAGCCTACTCGAATCTGTGACGAGCCTTTCAATAACCTGAAGAGATAGGAACCCTGAACTGACACCATAGAAACCAAAACCATACACCACCATATTGACTCTTGTAAGAAACACCAATGGCACACTCAAATGCAGGAAAGAGACCCTATAAAAGTGAAATTATCTAAGAAAAAAAACACCAAAATCTTCAAAGTAACCAAATTCTGAACAGCTAGCACCCACTAAATGGCCTGCAACAATCTTAGCATCTACAACTCTATTACTAACGCTCATCACACTATAGCAATACTCCAAACTATGGTTATACCTGAATCACACATAGCATGGGTAGAATTAAAAAGAAGTGATCCCGCACGACGCTCAACAATACATCCCTACTGCACCAAACCATTGAACATAATCCTCGAACCCTTTGAATAATTGCAACCATGGTCTACCATTTAGTTGAACAACAATCCACAATCGACTATCCTGGGAAAAATCGAACATATTCAAACAAAGCTCAAACACATCACCCATCCTAGACTTTACCAAACAACCCAAGCTAACATGTCAACCCTAAGTTGCTTCTACTCAAATCTCGAACCAACACTAAAACAACCCTTATCTAGGACAAGACCAAGTTCTGCTATACACAAACACTTCCCTGGTCCTAACATACTGTGTTACCCTATCCTTGAAATATTTTTTGAGCATCTTACAACATAATATAGCTCAACTCTAAAACCCATAAGACCAACTTTATTCATTAGGCAATAAAGAACTCATCCTGACTCAAAAAAATACTATCTTTCTCAACCGAAGAGGAATAACTCCCACACGATCCCAGCTAATCTTTTCGTATACAGGAATGCTAAGATATCCCATATCAAAACCATATTCCTTAGACAAACTAGGCTAACTCCATTAAAACAAATGCTATCAACCCAAACTGATGAACAATATCTTCAATGTACACCTGAATAATCATAACCAACAGTGTCATCACGTGGCTCCAAACATAGCATAGCCCTGCTATGATCCAATATTGCGGTCTCACAATAAGCGGGCTTGAAAAATTGACAAATACTGACGAACAACAATGGACTCAATCATATAACGAACCATTATAAATTGACGCGTTGTCACTAAGCATAGTGCATAAAACCACCCACACAAAAGGAACACCTATCCAAATTGTACAAACTTGAAATCTTAAGAAGAAGAACTCTTTATCCATGAGTTTCCAAATACAAAGCACCAGAACAAAGTACAACAGCGCCAAAAAGAACAAGGCAACCCCTGTCGCTTGCACATTATAGAATTGACCAAACATACCATGCTACTACGGTGCTACAGAAACATTCAAGCATAATCACATCCAATGCACCCCCATTCAGTACTAAATATCGACTCATGTACGAAAACCAATAGAGGTGCAATACACTACAAACCTTATGCTAATTGACTCAAGGCTAATAAGTTGCCACTGAACCTCTACACCACTACCCATTCTAACTCAGCAATCGCAATCCTAATCCACTACTAAAAGAAAGGACTCGTCTGCAAGGTAATCACACCAAAACACTTCCAACGGAATCTCAGCAGATACACCTCATAACCCAGGACTTCTCAACTAGAGAACCTAATGAAAACTAATCCAAATTCCATAAATGAATAGATATAGAATCGAGATGCGACTCAAGCTCGATAATCAAGAACAACTCATGCTTATGTGGGTGTCAAGGTAGATCAAACAACATAATCACTATTACACAACACTATGATAAAACTACTACAATGCAACTACTACAGTACCATACACAAACACTAAAACAACCAGAAAGAATAGATTCTAACATTGCGGATTATTTCCTAGCTAAGACAAGTGGAACAAGAAGTACCTTCCAGCCATAAGGTGAAAGATGATACCAAGTGGCCTTAAAAACCCCTCTATGAAACTGAGGATCTGCCATGCATAGCTAAGGTATCAGTCTTGGTATGACCGCCGAGAACTACATAGAGAACATGGGGCAACCTTCCCACTCACGGAGATGCATTACTGCTACCCACAAACTAACGAAGCTACTAAAGAACTTCTAAACTAAGAAAATTTGTGTCTAACATAAACATGCCATATCATAACCCCAAGCCCCTCAACCAGCTACCCAACCAGGTCTAACATCAAAATCTACTACTAGAAACTCAGTTATAAAGCAACAAGTAGTAGTTATACATCCACAGATCATTAGCCAATAACTAAAAATAAGGGCAAACAAAATAAGCAGATATGAAGGAAGAATCACCAAAGCTAAAGGATCCCTAAAACCAATCAAGTAAAAGCCGAACTGGCTAATTGGAAGGTAGTCAAACCTATGATCACATCCTCTATAACCTCTGGATCCACTGCAATTAAAGTAACAACTGGTGTAGCTTGACCACAAGTAACTAGACACTCTCCTCAGTCACATTCCGTTACACACTAAGCACCACTACCTCGACCATCCATCTTTTCACAGGTATCGTATCTAACTAGGAGAACATTGACTCAGCAGAACCCTGAACTTTCTGAACTAAGGCCTAAACCACCCCTCACTGAGGGTACTCTCTACCATGATGACTTGACACTCCACACTCATAGCACATAGGTTCTTGGAGGTAATCCCAAATATAATGAATCGAGTTACCAAACCCGATCACATCCCTAACCGCCTACGCTGATAGAAAATCCCAGTTGTACTAGAGTGGCCATCCAACCCTGAAGCCCTAAAAGGAATACCACCTGGAACCTTTTCGAAACTCTAGACCCTAACATCTGGATGAACCTCAAATGAAGTCTGTAGTACAGTCTGAATTAACAGTGATGCCACCTGAACTATCTGTGATAAAGTCTGAACTACCGGCAACACTAGATAAACTATATCCCCTGAAAAGGTGCTACCAGCACCATCTGGCTGTGCGAACTACATAAAAGGATGAAGATTATCCTGCTGAGGGTATGATCTGGCATAATGACAGGTAATACGATACTCAAAACATGGCCCTGATGGCCCACCCCAATGATAACCACGACCAAAACCAAACTGGAAATAATGGGTAGAATACTCAAAACGTCGATTACCTCCGCCATAAGCCTCCTGGCACATTCCCTTTATAAAACTTGTGTGGCCCACAACCTGAGCAAAAGAATGTCCTTCGATTATCAAGGGCTCCACCGCTAGTTGAAGAGGAAAAATCAGTCCATCGGCAAATCTTTATGCTCTGTCCCACCCAGTAGGGAAACCCATAGCAGTGCGCCCAACTAACTCATAAGAATGAACATCATATTCAGTGACAAACATATGACCCTGTTGTAGGTACTTAAACTCCCTATACTCCTACAAATAATTCCCCAAGATGGGAGATACTCTCACTAATGATTCTCCCCTAACTAAGCCCGAAATCTCAAGTAACAGGCTCTGTAGAACTAGAGTGGCTGAAAATCCAACTGGTGTAAAAACTTACCCTAGGTCTACTGGGTGTTGAAACTGAATATCTTTCGACCGCTAGTTTGTGGCTGGGATAGACCCTCTACCCATACCTGGAGATCTAACGGGTCCAATGGCTCTAATACATCCCCTAACTCTGACTCATCCCTGTATGTCCTAGAAAATCTACTGTGTCCTCGATTTCCGTCCCTACGGACAGCTTTAATAAATGATCTTTCTTCATTTCATTCATTTTCCCAAGATAAATTCCATAATTAAATAAACATCCAGTTGTGAGAGTGTGGTTTTGAGAAGAGATGAGCGTTGGAAACTATTGGGTGCATAGGTGACCATTTCCTTCACGTTTTCTTCAGGTATTTTCCTCTAATTTCATCCTTTAATCCTCTATGAAAAATATTTATTTTTACACTTTGTGATCTTGATTTCTCTTTCACTCCTCAACTTTAGGTCCGGACAATGGGTCCCACGGGCCTATTTTAGGCCTAATTTTTTGTTCAGCTAGGAATTTAATATAATTAATACAATTAGAATTTTCTTGATTTTTGAATTCGTATTTCATCAATTTTAAAGTTGTTTGAGATTGTTTACTATTAATCGAGCTGATATCTAGGATTTGCAGTATGTTAGTCATCGGACAAAAGGTAGGCTCTATTGGGCTTACTTTGAGGATTTAGTTTATATAATTATGGTAAATAGCATCGGTGGGTTGGAATTCTAGGTTGATACTATGACCCTTTTCGGTTCTCCTATTATGTTTCACCACTTTTCTTTCTGACGAAGCTTGGTGTTATCGATGCCTTGACCTACTATTGGCTTTGTCATGATCGTAGGGTGACTCTGGAAATGGTAAAATGCTATTAGGTTGGTTGACTTTTGGGTTTTTCCCTCGGGTTTGGGTTGGTGTATTCTGCTTCTAGTTATGCTTAACTGACCCTATGTAGGGAATAGGTTTGTATTAGATAATGCTTGTGTTTTTGCATTCATATATCTTAAGAGCCGTTGAGCTTAGTTCTGAGTGTGCATTTACGATTGGGGATTGGTAGTGCCCCCTTTACTCATGTTGTTGGGCCGTGAAGGCCGATTTTTTATAATAAACACTAAAATGGGTAATAGTGGAATAGAAGGTCATTTTTAATGATATTAATAACATAAGTGACTTTTCTACTTATTTTAGTCTCGTCTCCAGTACTACCTTCTTCTAGTTTTATCCTAGATTCCACACCCTGAAATCGGGTTCTATCATTTACTACCTATTGTATCACTTGAGTCCGACTTCACTAGGCAATGAGTATAGCCTTTTTACACTCACCACGCATGTTGATCTGGAACTTTGTCGATATTATTATATTAAGGTGCCTGTGTCGTCGAGATCGCGGCACGTTGAGACCATTATACTAAGGCATTGTATGCCAGGATATGAGACTCTAAGTTATTAAGATGTGAGGTTATTATTTCATTATAGATTTTGTACATGGTTGGCATACCTCCATGAACCCTACGTCTGGGCTGCGTCCAACCAGAGGAGGGGTATAGGTTGGAGGAGGGATGTACGGGGTTCAGCCCTTCCATAGGTCCTTCTTGTTGGGCATATGGGTACCGGTATATGAGTGTGCATAGGAAATGTAGCATCATTGTGTATGTTTAATTTTAAACTTATTTTTTTTGTACCCCTGGTTGAATAGGAGGCCTATAGGAAAGTGTGTCTTCTGTGTTCTCTGCCAGTCTTTTGAGGGATTGGCGGTGGTTTACTTCTTGTACTAATTTACTTATTGTTAGATATAGTTATAGTTTTTACTTATTAATTGTCCTTACCTAGTGGTCTATTGCGCATGGATCTAATTGATGTATCATATCCTTTGTGTCTTGAGGTCATTGGTATACTGCCCATATCGCCTAAGTAGATTTTCTATCTATCTTATTTGATTTACAATTGTTATTTTTGTATTACTGCAAGGATCCCCGATGTATTCCTTCTCTCCTAGCTGAGTTCATGTTTTGTGTTTAGCTAGAATTAACCATGACCTATGTTCTTCCTCGCTTCCTTTCTATGTGGCTAGCTTTCTGTGTTGTGTTACTTGCTTCTGTGACCCTATTTCTTGCAATCCTGTTATTTACTACTTTTATATTTGTTTTGTGCGTAGTGGGCCCTTGAATCCTATTGGGTATTTTTTTTTGCGATGAATTGTACTCATATTGCACTTATGTTCCGCTGGTGCAAATTCGTGTACTAGCTCCCAATGTTGATTAGATGTTAGTTGTTCGTTCCTCCTTACTGCTTTTTGCTTTCAAAGATACAGGGTGTGCTTTGGACGTCCAGCTGTTCCTGCTCTCTTCAGCTTTGTATTTTGTCTCTTTTATGATTTGGAGACAGGCTTTGCACCGTAGACTTGTACTTGTACTCTGTACTTAGTGGCTTTGTATATACAGTAATACCAAGTCTTGGGGAGGTTTGTTGATTTTGTTCATATTATTTCGCATCTATTACTTCATTTACTTTCTTTTTACCATACTTATGCATCCAGTTGTTGACTTAGTAACCTCCACTTCAGCTCCGAGCTACAGGGTTGGTTTTCCTACTGGTGGGATATTAAGTGTCATCATGATCTGAGAAATAGGATCGTGAAAGATCGGTATCAGAGCCTAGGTTTTGGTTATTTTTGGTGTACAATAACAATGTCTAGTAGAGTCTTGAGGATCGCTGCGGAGACGTCCGTGACTTATCTTTAGGAGGCTATGGTGGCATATAAGAACTTGAATCTCTTTATTGATCTTTTGTCATGCGTGTATCCTAAATAGTTTCCTAGAAATATCATGTGCCCTCGTGTATATAGTTGTCCAACTACTTTCTTTCTATGATTTTTTTAACCACTTTAACATCTGTCGTAATTGTCTTTTTCCTTCCGCATATGGAATTTATGTGATATAATTCGAAAGATGATGTCGAGGCCTCTGACCTAACAGCTCAGTACTTATCTTTGATCCATAATACGATACTTCGGAGGTTACGATTCTGGCCCCGAATTCAGAGATGTTGGTACTATTCTCTAGCAGTTACCTAGAGCATTTGGGGGTCCTCTAACAGACGGGGTACAAATATTCACCCAGGGGAAAGTAGTGGGTGCTTCTAGTTTGGGGGTACCGCCCGTATCTCTAGTTCCTCCTCCAACTCTATCAGTTCAGCCAACTCAGCCTATGTTGCTCAAGTGCTTTTATTCCGCTCAAGTGCTACCTATCTCTATGTTGCTTCTATTATGGTACCTTAGCCTATTATGATCAATTTGGAGTAGAAACTCCTGGTAAGGTTTCTGAGATTTGATTCCCCTAGGTTTATGGGAGTTTCGGGGGAAAGTACCAATGAGTTCTAGCTGAATATGAGGAGAGGTTGAGGAACCTCGATTTTCTTGAGAAATATGGAGTTGCCTACACCACCTATCAAATACATAGTAAGGCAAAGCAGTTATGGAGAGCCTTGATGACTTACAGAATAGCAAGGTTGCCTCAACTGACTTGGAGCGAGTTCTACGGGTAATTTATGAGGAAGTTTATGTCCAAGGTCAAGCGGATTGGTTGAGAGAGAAATTTAGCTGTTTAGTGCAGGGCCCAATGTAAGTAGCAGAGTATAAGTCGTGTTTTCACCAATTGTCAGTTTATGGGGTTGAGTTCATGCCTTCTGAGGTAGAGCGAGTTTACATATTTTCCTATTGATTGAGGGATAGGCTCCCCGAGGCAGTTATATTATTAGTTTCGGATAGTCTCTCATTTTAGGAAGTTGTAGACCCTGCACTGTCTATGGAGACCCTCTATTGGGAGTCACGTTAGTGTAATAAGAAGAGGCAGAGATAGCAAGGTGGTTATAGTAGGTCCGTTCTGGGGGAAGTGGGTAGCAGAAGTACTCCCAGGGTTAGTTCATTAGACCAATTCATGCATCACTTCATGTTTTTGGGCCTCCTCATCAGGGTTTCAGTGTGCCTCTTTCAAACTAGTTTTTTCAACCTGTTGGGTCTTCTGGTCAGGTAAGTCAACCAGGTTCCAGTCGTAGTTCTCGTCAGGGTGGGCCTTTAGGGACGTATTTTAAGTATGAGGTTATTGGTCATTATGCCATAGCATGCCCTTAAAAGGGTGTACTTCAGACTGTTCCTCAGCCCGTATATCCTTTGAGATCAGTGTCGCTGCCGACTAGAGGTAGAACAAGGTGGTGGTTCCCATAATAGAGGCTAACATAGTAGGGACGATGGTCGCAGAGTAGTATTCTAGTGGCAATCACTAGTTGTATATTTTTCTAGGTAGAACAAAGGTGGAGGCCTCAGATGATGTGATCACAGGTACAATTTTTGTGATCTAGATCAGCCTCAGCCTTGTCTGTTCCTGGATCCACCTATTGGTATATTTCCTCTTACTTTATACCTAGCTTGAGGTTAGCTAGCGATGTGTTATTTTTTCCTGTGTATATTGCTAACTCGGTAGGGGATTCCTTAGCAGTGGATCAGGTTATAAGGACTTAATTGATTTTTATTGGTAGGAATGGTGGACTTTGATGTTATATTGGTCTGGTTATCCCCCCATCGTATGGTTTTGGATTTCTATGCCAAGATCGTTACCTTGTTCATGCCTGGTGCATTTTTGGTTATGTGGCAGGGTTTTGTTCTCCATGAACCGAAGGGGATCATCTCCTGCCTTCAAGCCCAGAGATTAGTGGAGAGAGGGTATCTGGCTTATTTAGCCTACGTTCTTGATGTTCGAGCTGACACTCCTACTCCTGAGTCTATTCTTGTTGTATCTGAGTTCCTAGATATGTTTCTGACGGACCTACCGGGCCTTCCACCGAAGTGGTATATTCATTTCTCCATTGAGTTAGAGTCGCGCACCAGGCCCATTTCAATTACTCTTTATCGTATGGCTCCTGCCAAGTTGAGGGAGTTGAAGGTTCAACTCCAGGATCTGTTAAATAAGGGGTTTATTAGTTCGAGTGTATCTCAGTTCTGTTTGTTAAAAAGAAGGATAGTTCTTTATGTATGTGTATTAATTACTGACATCTAAACAGGGTGACATTTAAGAACAGGTATCCAATTTCGAAGATTGATGATTTGTTCAACAGGGTGCAACGGTGTTTTCTAATATAGACTTGAGATCATGATACCACTAGAAGAAATCATTCAGTACGCGTTATGGCCATTATGAGTTCATGATGATGTCTTTTGGGTTGACCAATGCCCCAACAGTGTTCATGGACTTGATGCAAAAAGTGTTATAGCCCTATTTGGATTCATTTATGATTGTGTTTATCGATGACATTTTAGTGTACTCGCAAAGTAGGTAGCATGAGCACCATTCGAGATTGGTACTCCAGACACCTAGAGAGCATCGACTTTATGCCAAGTTCCAAAAATATAAGTTCTGGTTAGAGTCTGTGGCATTCCTAGGGCACGTAGTTTCTAAGAATAGGATTATAGTTAACCTAGAAAAGATTCAGGCAGTTCTTAATTGGTCAAGATTGACATCTCCTTCTAAGGTTCAGTTGAGTTCAGCTTTTCACCCACAGACCGACGTTCAGTCTAGACTATTCAGGTGCCCGAGGATATGTCGAGGGAATATGTGTTAGAATTTAGAGGTGCATGGGATCATATAGATACCATTCAGTGCAAGTCGCCTATTAGTTAGTTCAATGGTTTTGAGGTCAGGGTTCAAACTACAGACTTACTCCATGGATCTCTCAACCGGTTTTAGATGATTCGGGATAGACTGAGGGCAACACAGAATAGGAAGAAAAGTTGAGGGGAACATAGTCTTCGTGCGTTAGAGTTGTGGGTTGGTAATAGAGTCTTCCTGCAGGTATATCCTATAAGCCATGTGATAAGGTTCAATAGGCGGGGCAAGCTTATCCTCGGTATATTGGGCCATTTGAGGTTTCGGAGAGAGTTGGAGATGTTTCCTACCATTTTTTCTTTCCTCTTATGTTTTCAACTATTCATCAGGTTTTCCATGTTTAGATGTTGTGTAACTATATATCAGATGATTCTCATGTTCTTCTTTGGGATTTTATTCAGTTGGATGAGATTCGAGGAGCCGATTACGGCTCTAACTAGAGATGTGAAGAGGTTAAGGTCCATTAAGATCCCAGTAGTTAAGGTGCAGTGGGCACATTTTTCGATCGAGAAGGCAACCTCGGAGGTTGAGCGTGAGATACATACACAGTACCAGCAACTATTTGAGCTTTTCGGTACCTTTTTCCTCTCCTTTTTCCTGCTTTTGTTTGGTTTTCGAGAATGAAAGCTCTTTTAGTAATGGACGTTGTAATGACCCTTACCATTATTTCTATGCTTTGCATGATATCTTGTGTTCTAGAGCCTTTCAGTAGCTGCCCTCGGTCGTTTATAACCTGCTGGTACTGGTAGTCCAGCTCCTTAGTGGTTCGGTTGAGAATTATCTCGAATTTCCTATTTTAGATTCCAAACTTAGGTACTCATTGACTTTAGTCAACTTTCCTTTAATACGAACTCGTAATAGAATTCCAATAGTTCTGTTAGCTTCAAAACATGGATTTTGCCTAGGCGGACCCTTTGTCGCTTTTTCGGAGCTTTCAGTGTGGTTTAACATGTTTTGCTTGTTTTTAGTTGGCTGATACTTAAAACTTTGACTTTGGTCAATATTCGAGGATCAAAGCATCAGATCGAAAATATGACTTCTCCATCGGCTTCGGAATGGCATTTTGGGTTAGTTGGATCATTGGTGCGTGTTTACTTTTTCGCATTTGTTTTCTATATCTTCCCCTGGTTGAATGGTAGGCCGACGGGTGAGCATGTCATTTGTGTACTATGCCAGGCTTCTTGGGGATTGGAAGAGTTTTACTTGTTGTACCATTTTACTTACTATTAGAGCTAGTTATAGTCTTTACTTACTGATCACCCTTACCTAGTGGGCTATTGTGCGTGGATCTAATTGTTGTATCGTCTTCTTTCATATCTTGAGGCTATCGGTACACCACCCAAGTCCCCTTAGTACCTTTTGCCATTTGTCTTTCTGATTTACTATTGTTATTTCTGTATTGTTGCAAGGAACCCGAGTATGTTCCTTTTCTCCTAGCTGAATTCATGTTCTGTGTTTAGCTAGCATTAACCATGCCCTATCTACTTTCTTGCTTCATTTATGTGAGGCTAGCTTTTTGTATTGTGTTACTTGCTTCTGTGACTCTATTTCTTGCATTACTGTTATTTAATGTTTTTATATTTGTAATGTGCCTAGTGGACCCCCAAAACTCCCGCAATTTTATTGAAACAATAATATCATTATTGCAGAGGTTCTAAATTGCCTCTCATTATCTTAAAAAATCCGCACAAATTCAAAATTCGTTTTGTGGTGGTTGTTACGAAGGTTTCGAAAAACCGCCACAATAATGCTCAATGCAAGGCTAATTGTGTCACTTCCAGCAACCGCCACAATTTTTTTACTGCAATCAGAAATTATCACAAATTGACAAAAAAACGCGCCACAATTTACCAGTTCGTTTGGATCTCAATATGGCGTGTTACAAAAATAAATTCTTACAATAAAGACTCAAACTGTATCGTAGATTTGAACTGTGATAAATATATTAAATATATAGAGAGCCAGGAGGGAAGGGGGAGACATACATATTCTACTTTATTATATCTAGATGTTGGAAGTGGTATTCTCACTCCATTAATGACAATTACATTACGTATGAAATGTTACAACTTCTGGACTCTCCACTACGTGAGAGCATCTCTCATTCTCAGTCTAGAATTATTCTATATTCATTTTCATGAATGAAAAAGATGTAATTGATTAATTACTCAATATTTAGTTAGTTGAAAAACTACGCCGATTTATATTGCTTTTACCCAAATAGTAGTTAGTTTCTTTTTATTATGACACTAAGAATGTAAGCATAAAGATTCCCTTTATACATACAATCATTCTTATGTTAACTAATACTAATATATATTCCCTCCAATTCATTTTATTTTATTCATATTTCATATAGTTATTTAACAAATAATAAAAGGAACAAAATATAATAAAATCTTTTTAATGTTATAAGTCAAATAACTAAATTAAAATAATTATTTAAAAAATAGGAACAGAGTAATTGAAAACAGAGTAGAAAATGCATGGGGGCTAACAAAAATTCAAAATGTGCACTGTTTTATTAATTCCAATGTAGGTAGAACAAATACCGTTTTATTATATCTTTTTTGAAGGATAAACTACAATATTAGTAAATCCAACAACCTCTATAATATAAGCTAACTAAATTACATTAATGCAATTTTCAAACATATGATCAGATTTATCAATCAAACATGGTCATCTAAGCGCTAAATGACAATTTGGTACTATAATTTAGGAAAGAATATTTGCGTATTTCTAGTCAGAAGTATAAAATATTGGTTCACGAGAAAAATATACACTAACCCGCATACCAACATCACTTTATATTTCTATTATCTATTAAATCTAAGAGTGATAAGTGGACAATCAAAGGTATAATAGTTATTTCATAATCTAAAATATCAATCAATTGAATCTTTTATTATGGACCTCACTTAATTTAATTTTTATTTTTAATTTATTTTCTATAATTTTTATTTTTAGATTAGATACCTATAAAAACTCAATCATCTACAATTTAGAATCATTATGTCTTTAATAAAATACAATTTCAAGAACAAAAAATATAACTATGTAATTCATTCACCTCATAAATCTAAAAACAATAATAATAAAATCACAATACTACAAAATGATGGATAGAAAAAAATATATCAACACAAATATTATTCTATTTCAATAAAAGTAAAATTATATACATAATGAAGAAATTGATAAAAGCATTGATGATAGCAAAAAATTATAAAGTAGCACAATTTTTTAGTTCAATACAGAAAAATGAAAAAATGGGTAAAGAGATTGATGGCAACTAAAAATTATAAAGTAGCATATATTTTTTTTTATACCAGTCGCTGCTCTATCCGTCTATTTTATTGGTCTTTTTAGCTCAAGAAGATATTATATTTCGTTCTATTTTATTTTTTGTATTACACAGGAGAGTGAAAAGGAGAACGATCAAGGGTAGTTTTGTTATTTCAAATCTAACTTGTAGCATGTGTACATTATGTATTAATAGACTTGAACTTTCAAAAATACCTTACAATTTTAATTATAATTCTAAATATATTCATACGAAGTCAATAATTATAGACTATATTTATTTATATATTACATATTTTTTAATAATAATATTAGATTATAATTTTTGAACATCGTTTGAAATACGAGTAAGAATTTGAAACTTTTCCTTTCTTTCGCAATTTTTCTGGATATTACCATACAGTTATAGCTTCTACTTCTTGAAATCAAATCTAGGGTGCATCCTCAAGAATTGATATTTCATTTCTTGAGTTCTTCTAGCCACACCACCATGAATGGCCATCTTCGACAACAATAATATAAAGTCTGTTGTAGATCCACCTCTGAAACTATCATTAAAAGCCACTGTCGGCCACGAGCTCCAGCCATTTGGAAAGGAAATCTTAGCTATACAGAAGGGTGTGTTCTCTCTGCTACTACCGCTATGCTCCGACGAACTCTTTCTCCGGAGATCTATGACTTCAAGCTTTTGGAGTGTTGGACGAACCTCAATTTTACTATTTCTGAAACCCCTGTTCAATTGACAGTACCTTAGTGATGCCGCCGGAGTATCTCACACCATACTACATCTATCGCTGCCCTGCACGCTGCTCGCGACAAGATTTTGACGTCAAGGAACGAAATTTAGGCGCCAAATTTTTTCGTAATCCAACATAATGATCAAGGAAAATGGTTTGTAGAGTTTTTTTTTGTAATACTAGCATTATAGTGTCTGTCATCTGTATTTTCAGTTATTTACTTGATTTTTTCTCTGAGTCTTGATATAGTTTCTTGACTATAGTTTCTGGTTACTTCTTGCCTTTAAATTTTAGTTATCAATATGTTGTGTTTCACTGTTTCTTTGCATGTATCTTGCCCTAGTTGTTTTTAATTGATGTAGTGGTTTGATAAGTGTTATCTCATGTATCTTGTTTGATTTTTTGGTATTGATGGATGGTAGTGTCTCTTAGGTTGGAGGTTGGTTGGTGTCGTAGTTTGGGTGTACTATTGTTCTCTTTTAGTTGATTAAGTAGTTCACTTGATTAATTTGCACTCTTTAATGGCCATTTTAATGATAATCGAGTAGGGTCATGTCATTGGTCAGGTTTAGAGTTGGGGGTAGGGTCAAGGTCAGGTCCAAGGGAAGGGTTGAGTTCGGGGCCGGGGACTAGGAGAAGGAAGGATAGATGGGCTGAGGGTACATCTAGGTTGAGAATAGAGTCATGGAATATAGGAACTTTGCAGAGTAAGTCCATAAAATTACTGAAGATTCTTAAGAAGAGGAGGATTAACATATCCTGTGTTCAAGAGACTAAACGGGTAGGATCTAAGACGTAGGATATGGACAGTTATAAGTGATGGTACTCAAGAGGGATGAAAAATAGAAATGAGGTAGGGATTTTAGTTGATGGGGAGCTCAGGGAGTGGGTGGTAGAAGTCAGAAGGGTTAATGATAGGATGATGTCAATTAAGTTGGTGGTTGGAGGGTTTACTTGGAATATTATAGTGCCTATGCCCCATAAGTAGGCTTGAACGAGGAGGAAAAAAAGGAGTTTTTGGAAGAGTTCCAATGATCTAGTGAGAGGTGTGCGCATAACTGAATTTTTTTTTATTAGAGGATATTTTAATGGACACATTGGTTCGTCCACCAAGGCTTATGTTGAGGTGAATTGATGCTTTGGTTTTGGGAAAAGAAACGAAGAAGTGTCACTTTTGAATTTTTCTAGAGTCTTTGGAATAGTGGTTGCAATTTCGAGATTTATGAAGAAGGATGAACATTTGATTATCTTTCCTAGTTCGGCGTACATGATTCAGATAGACTTTTTTCTCCTTAGGAACAGGGATAAAAGAATTTGTAGAGATTGTAAGGTTATCCCAAAGGAGAAGCATTCAACCCAACATAAGATTCTGGTGATGAATTTGGAGATAAAGATGATAAAGAAGAAGAGGGTTGTAGATGACCTAGGATCATATCGGGAAGCTTAATGATGGCCAGTTCCCTACAGATAAGAGAGTAGTTGATGGATGTAGAGGCATAGGAGAGTAGTAGGGATGCAGATAGTATGTGGGATAAAACTGTTAATTATATTAGGAACATAGAGAAAGAGGTGTTGGGTGTGTCAAGAGGATATTCAGGTAAATGCTGGGGGGACTGGTGGTGGAATGGAGAAGTTCAATTGAAGACAGAGACGAAGAGAGTAAGACTGGGGAGGATAAACAACAGAATATGAAAGAAAACAGGAATGCAAGAAAGGAGCCGACGTTAGCTATTATGGCAGCTAAGATAGTAGTTTTTGAGAGACTTTATACAAAATTAGAGGACACAGGCGGGGATACGAAATTATATAGGCTAGCTAGGATGAGAGAGCGATGAATGCGTGACCTTGACCAAGTGAAGTGTATCAAGGACGTGGATGATAAAGTTTTGGTAGAGGATATCCGCATTAAGAAGAGGTGACAATCGTACTTCCATAAGCTTTTGAGCAATGCGGGAGACAAAGACATTGTGGTAGGTGATTTTGATCACTCAAAGAGATGTTGCGATTATGATTATTGTAAGTGTATTATGTTGGAGGAGCTTAAGAGCGCTATTCATAAGATGCATAAGGTTATAGCGATGGGCCATACAAGATATCGGTGAATTTTTAGAAGAGCTCTGGATGGGAAAGTTTGTATGGCTGATCAAATTGTTTAATATTATATTCAAGACTATGAAGATACTTGAAACATAGAGATAAAGTACGATGCTTCTCTTGTACAAGAACAAGGGTGACATCCAAAATAGCAACAACTATAAGGGTATCAGTTTGCTAAGTCATACAATGAAGGTGTGGGAAATGGTAGTGAAGTTGAGGATGAGGAAGATGGTGACTATTTTTGAGAATCAGTTTGGATTCATGCCGGGACGCTCGACTATAAAAGCAATCCATCTGGTTAGATATTGGTGGAATAGTAAAGAAAAATGAAGGACTTACACTTGGTATTTATTGATCCAGAAAAGTCTTGTGATAAAGCTTCTAGAGTGGTTCTTGGAGGTTAGAGGTGTTCCTGTGACGTACATTAGGGTGATTTAGGATATGTACGATGGAGCCAAGACTCGCATAAGAATAGCAGGAGGAGACTCAAATCATTTTTCAATTGTCATAGGATTGCATCAAAGATCAACCCTTAGTCCATTTTTATTTGCCTTGGTAATGAATGCTTTGACGCAGAAAATTTAAGATGGAGTACCTTGGTGTATCCTGTTTGCAGATGATATAGTTTGATTGGCTAACTCGCAGAAGAGTTAATCCTACGTAGAGGTTTCGAGAGAAACTCTTCAGTCTAAAGGTTTTAAATTGAGTTGGTCCAAGATAGAGTATTTGGAGTGTAAGTTAAGTGAGATAGAGCAGGAGGAGGACGTGATAGTAAAGTTGAATACCTAGGCTATCTGTAAGACAGATAGTTTCAAGTAATTGGGGTCTATGATCTAAGGTATTAGAGAGTTTAATGAGGATGTTTCTTACCGTATTGGCGTAACGTGGATGAAATAAAGGCTCACATCCGGGGGCTTGTGCGATAAGGAAGTACCTATTAAACTGAAAGGTAAGTTTTACATCATGATAGTTAGACCAGTTGTGTTGTATGCGGTGGAGTGTTGACTAATTAAGAATTCTCACATTCAAAAGTTGAAGATGGAGGAGATAAGGATGTTGCGATGGATGATTGGGTTTAGTACATGTGATAGGATCCTGAATGATTTTATTAAAGGCATAAGATGCGGGAGTCAAGACTGACACAGTTAAGACATGTGCTTGTGAGGATACAAATGCCCCTGTATGGAGGTGTGAGAGGTTGTCGATGGACGAGTTCAAGAAAGGAAGAGGTAGACCAAAAAAATATTGGAGAAAGGTGATATTACAGGATTTGAAGAAGTTACAACCTACCGAAGACATGCCCCTAGATAGAAAGGTGTGGCGGATGAGTATTAGGGTAGAAGGTTAGCAAGATTGGGGTTAGTTTTTATTGGTAGGTAGGTTTGCTTTGTCTGTCCTATGTGCTTAGGAGACATAGTACCTTAGATGTAGATCAGAGCTCCCAGAGTTTTGGGAAAGGTGCAGCTTCTTGCTGCGTGAGAGTATTATTATTTGTTGATAGCCTTGCATTTGTTGTTATCTTATTTTTTTTCTTCCCATTATTCCTTGTCAGGATATTATGCCATTTTTACATTGTATTGTTTTGAGCCTAGGGTCTTCTGGAAACAGTCTCTCTACCTGACTCCTAGGTAGCGGTATGGACTGCATACATTCTACCCTCTCTAAATCCCATTATGTGGAAATATGATGGATATATTGTTATTATTGTTATTTATTTCAACTTTCAACACATAATTTTCTTGCAAACTGTAGGAATGCGGCTAAAAGGACACATTGGCCCACCTAAGTAATATGGGCCGAATAACAGTGGCCCACACAAATAACGGTAATAATATCAATATTGATATTTTACCTTAATAAAGAACTCCTAAATAGGAGAAGAATCATACAAGGAATATTCTACCATTTATAAGTGGTAGAGTTATGGTAGGATTACCATACTTTGCTACATCAAATCCCGGATATCACTCGGGGCAACGATTTTCCTTCTACTGGGGCATCAGAGACATCTATAAAAGCCCTAATAAGTTCAAAGG
>JBDJHY010271492.1:0-10344 GCA_039654485.1 Withania somnifera
AACATCATAATTTATTCTAAAATCTAAACTAGGCCCAAAATTAAGCCTAAAACGGGTCTGCGGGGCCTACTTGCCAAAACTGAATATAAAAATCAACACAGCGTTCCCAACACTGTCAGGAAATCATACTCCAAATTTGAGCACAATTCTAGTTCGGGAAGGGCTTCAAAACAACCCGAAAAGAAACGGTCAAAAAGTGGTTAAAGGTCCCCCTCCTTTCTTTACGAATTTACAGAAGGATTTACAACATATATTTGTTATTAGGAACAATATATACAAAATTCAAGGAATAATTCCATGAATATATAATTATATAAACACGATTTCACCACTTCAAAGCTAGAAGCCATGAATGGTGGAAACTAGAAATTTAAAGGTAGAAAGGGAAGAAGAAACCAAGAAATGTTGAAGAATTGAAGAACAAGGATTCTGAGATTTAACGTTCTAAAAATTTGGTTAGGAGGAAATTTTCCACGCTAAAAATGGACTGGGAAAGGTATATTTGCTAAAATGAGAAGAAAGGGGCGTTCTGCACCCTTAAATAGCAAATACTACCTCTCTGTTGGATGGGCCAGGGTCCAAGATGTCACTGGGCCCCTTTCTGAAATTTTATGAAAATAAACTAAGTATGGAAGTCGGCTAAATGGGAGGAAGGTCTCCATCTGGGCCAAAAATACCCTATACGGAGACTAGGAGGAGAAAAGAGAGGACAACGAAGCGAGTTCGGCGATGTAATTGCCCTATTAGGCTATCCGGGGTACCGGATCGGGGTTTGCCGGGTGCTGGGAAGGCTACCAAGGTGTCGGCTGTCGGGATGGCTTGCTGAGCTACAAGGGTGTCGGACAGGCTTGCCAGGGTTCCGGGTGCTGGAATGGCTTACCGGGGTGAAGGAGGAGAAGAGGAAATACGCTGGTACAGAGTGATTGATCCGGGTACACCGGTACACAACAATCTATCCGGTGGTACATCGATACAGAGCAATCGATCCGGGTGCTTGGATGGCTTGCAGAACAGGGGTGCCCGGGTGCCGGACCGGAGTGCCTGGATGCCTACCAGTCGGAACTATGAGTAGGCTACTCGGTATGCCGAGATAGGCAATGCCGAAATGCTGAGATAGCAGCCGAGACGCCGATATAGAACAAAAATGCCGAGATAGAACAAAATTCTGCAGCTTTGTTGCAGATTTTTTCCAACTGAGTTTCAAAATTGAAATGGAGTCCAAATTTAACAAACCTTATATGTTTTATAAGTGGAAAACACATTTTGGACTCAATGGAATCAACAAAAATGGCATAGGAGGTCATTTACTCCAAGAAACCTCAAAAAAACCAGATTGCACCAGAAACCAAAAGAACCAAAAGGAGCAATTCTCCACCAACACCTTGAATTCATAACGACATGCAATAAAATTAAACCAATACCTCTCCTAGCCTAAATTCATCATTCCAGACCTTCTAAAAGTATCAGAATTCCAATCTGACACCCCGAACATCGAGTTTCCACACAAACTCCAGTTTTAGGATAAAACTTAAACAATTTCCACAAATTTAGATAACTTGCAAATGAAACCTCCAAAATACAAACTCAAGGTCAATCTTGACTTTTTTTGGCATTCCAGAGCTAATGGAACTATCAAATTTAATTCTGAGGTCGTCTTGAAGGAAAGTTGACTTTAGTGAATGAATACTTAACTTTAGGCTCTAAATAGGGAATTTGAGATATTTCTCAACCGAGTCGCCAGGGATCCAAACTATTGGTCCCATCAAGTCATAAATGACTTGGGGAAACTGTTGAAATGCTCTAAGATACAAGATATTGCATATTTATCATAAATTACCATGAGGGTCATTACAATTAGATCCCGTGGGCGAGGCCGGGCTAGAGTTGACTCAACAGATGATCTATCTCCACCCAGTTACAACAACCTTCCAGCGATGCACTTAGGAAATATGGCAGCATATGATTGTTATAGTCAGTAGGGTACCCACTGATGATGTTCAGAATTCAGCCTAGGGAGAGGCATAGGTTGCCCCAGCTCCTCCAGTTCAGCCTGTACCTACTTTTGCTGCAGTCCCTCTTCCACAGCCTATTCTAGAGGTAATTCCAATTTAATCACCAAACTAGCCTCAGGCTACAATTTTTATTATGACATCCTGGGACCAGAAGATTAATGAGAGGTGAAATTACCATTTTATGTGATCACTTTTTCTATATATTTATGCTTTTTTTCTTGATTTAAGGCTAATTATGGTGTAAATTTATTATACGTCAGGAAATCATAGTTTGGAAGTGATTGGAAGTGAAACGATGCAAAAGAAATCCAAAAAAACTTAAGATTAAGAAGAAGGAAAAAAGTTCCCAGAAAACCACTAAGATAAATCGTACTAATGAATGATTTACTGGTCAAGTCAAAAAAATTTAGATATCTAATAAATCAGTATAATGAATGATTTATTGGTAAATTCAACAAAGTCATACATCTGATAAATCGATAAATTAGTCATCTGTATTGATAAATCAGCCAGTACCGATAAATCAACACTTTTGACTGCTAAAGTGGCATCTGCGGCCCTGGGCAAAAGTGGAACTTCATATATCAGCCCAACTCTGTATGAAGCCTATTAAGTCATTTGTAAAAGGGGAGAAAAGATCTTTTGGAGCCTTTGGGGTAAAAACACATCAAATGGAAGCTTGGAACCAAACATCTACACCTAGGGTTGGAGATTTGGAGCTTTGTATTGCAATATTCTTTAACCATCTCTTCTTCCACAACTTTCATTGTTTATTCTTAGTGTGTAGACTTTTATACTTGTTTAAATACTTTAGTCTTGACTAATGCAATATTTAGATTTGGATTTAGGATTTTAATATTATCATATGTTTTGGTCTTAACTGTTCTACAATCAATTGTATGAATTCTTTAGTTCTTGCATCTTCATCAGTGTATAAAAACATAACTCTACTTATTGACTGATTTTCGGTGGTCACGAATACTAAAACTTTCCTAGATTTAACTAGCACTAACACTTTGGTTGAAACTAGGAGTTAAGATTATGATAAAAATTTGTGGTGTTAACCCTCGTCTAATGGTTGCTACTGTATAAAGAGTAATCATCTTGAGTTAGCATGAAAAACACAACGCACTCTTTCACAACCCTAACCCAGTGTAAAAGAGATTACTTAGGATTAAAGGTTGAGAAACACTTAGGTAAATGGTGTTGGCTTTATACATAACTCTGTACTTACAAAGAATTGTAGGACTATAACTTCTTATAATATGTTAACTAATTTGGATCGTTGGTGATTTAAATTTCCCTAGTTTGGTTACTTCCTATCTTTGCTTTGTGAAGTCATTGATCAACTGTTTTCCATTATCATACATTATTCTATCCTTATTCCCTCTTATCGTTTTATATCCATTCAATTTATAGTTGTGGTAACTTAGTTACCATTCTTACTCGATTGCCTCACATATTTCATATTGCTCCCTGTTGGATCAACCCTATCTATTTATTGGGTAATTATATTTGAGAACAACTGCATATACTTTTATATTGGGTTTGAAGTGTAATTTTGAGTGTTATCAAACAGCGGCACCGTTGTCAGGGAGCAATTTGGCGTATTAAGATAGCTTGTAAATTAAGGTGTAATTGCTTTAATTTGAACTTGTGAATATTTATCTATATTTGTTATTTTTCTTGTGTAAGATAAATTTTTGGCTATTTGGTTACTATAGGGAAATATACATCCTAGTGGCTATTGATTTTGTATCAAAATGGGTTGAGACTGTCGATCTACCAGACAACGAATGAAAGAGGATTGTGGCTTTTCTAAGAAGAAACATCTTTACTTAATTTTGTACCCCAAGAGTAATCATCAGTGATTGTGGATCGTATTTATGTAATAAGACCTTCCAAGCGGTATTAGACAAATATGGGTATGAAGCAGCACAAAGTGGAAAACCCATATCACCCTTAAACTATTAGTCAGGTTGAGGAATCCAATCGATAAATCAAGTCAATCTGTGCAAAGGCAGTGAATGCTACAAGAATGAATTGGTCCCGTAAGTTGGACGATGCCTTGTGTCTTATAGAACGACCTTCAAAATTCAAATAGGTATGTCTCTTTTTAAACAGGTATCCAGGAAATCCTACCATTTAACCATAGAACTTGAACACAAGGTAGCTTGGGCCCTGAAAAGGGTAAATCTAGATTGGGATGCTGCTATCAAGCTACGACTAGATCAAATTGTATGAGTTTCGTACCAAGGCATATGCAAGGGTAGTAATATACAAGGAGCGAATGAAAAAGTATCACGATCAATGGATTGAGAAGTGAGAGTTTAACCTAGGAGAACTGGTATTACTATTAAATTCACGTTTACGACTATTCCCAGTAAAGGTAAAATCCAAATGGTCTTGCCCATACCTTGTCATAATGGTTTTTCCATCAGGATTCGTAGAAGTGGAAAATAAAAAGCATAGCAGGTTTAAAGTAAATGGGCAACACCTCAAGAAATTCCACAAGTCTATTAGGACAGTTCACTATTTGGAAAGGATTCTACTTGGAGAGGTCAAACAAAGCACCTACAAACTTTTTCGTTCCACGACGTTAAATCAAGAGCTATTAGGAGGAAAACTAACTCTTGTTATCATTAAGGTACACTTTCTTTCTATTTTCGTAGCACTGTTATCTATTGTACATTAGGGGAGAATGTACCATTTCTGTGTAGGAGGGGGTGTACCTGTTTTTTTTGTTACGTATGTGGGTTTTGATGCCAGATTCTTTTCCCTCAGACATGCTATATAGGAGAACTGACATGTTAGGTTTATTTTGTTTATTTGATGTATTTTTGTTATTTACTTATTTAGATGTACTTTATTAAACATTATGAATATAATCTCTACATACTCTCTACATAATAAATATTGTTGCATAGGTTGTTGCGTCTATTCCATCGTATGAACATAATCTCTACATAATAAATGACTTTTAGTGGTTACAAATACTAAAACACGCCAAGGCTTAACTAGCAATAACCCTTTGGATAAAACTAGGCGTTGAGGTTATGCTAAGAAATTTGATATGTTAACCCTCGTCTGATGATTGCTTTTATAGCAAGAGTAATCGTCTTGAGTTACCTCAACAAATACAATGCACTCATTCATAGCCCTAACCAGGTGTTAAAGAGATTTGCTTAGGATTAAAGGTTGAGAAACACTTAAATAAATAGCATTGTGTTTGAAAGTAATTCTACGTTTAGGAAAGATTATTCAACTGTGTAGATATTACAATTCGAAGGTTGGTTGAGCCTAGTGAACATGAACCTAGGTTAACAATACACTTGAGTTAATCGATAATCACTAATAGTAACAACAAATATTGCGACACAATAAATCCCACTTTTTACTTTCCATTTTTCACTAAAAACAAGCACTAACTCTTAGCTACTATTTTAGGTATATATAACACCCTATTCCCTGTAGGATAGACCCCAACCTAGTTGGGTTCTATATTTTGACAACTGACCGCTTATACTTCAAAAGAAAGTGTAATTTGAGCATTATTAAATTTTGGCACCGTCGTCAGGGAGCTATTTGGCATATTGAGTTACTTTTGAAATTAAGGTGTAATTGATTTAATTTTAACTTGTGAATATTTGTCTATATTTATTTTGTTTATTTTTTTTATTGGATAATTTTTTGGTTATTTGTTTACTATGGCATCTTCGTTCAAGAGTGTGTTTGGTTGTTTCTAACTCTATTGTCCGAGCTCTTAAAGTGTAGACTCATGGCATTGCTCATGTCACAAGAAATAATAGTTGAGGAAATGCTTCAGGAATTTGAGTCTTCTATACATGCTTGTGAATGCGTATTATGAGTTATAGAAGACTTCTTAGCTAGGCATTTGGACTTATTCAATAAGATAGAGCAACTTGAATATGAATTTATATATCGAGACATATGAAATGTTCTATTAAACGATGGGGAGTATTGATGTTGGATTGCTATCTAGAGAATGAAGTCTAGGTTGCTATGCAAGAGATTATAGAACTGTGAAAACCATCAAAACCAAAGATCATACATGATGCCGAAGTTGATGAGATGAGACTTGAAGTGAGAAAAAGACTTGAACGAATTAGGATTGAAAACTCTAGTTCACCCGGGGGTGTCTTTGCTACTTAAAGTAGACAAAATAATATCCCTCATGCAAAGGCCAAGGAGTACAGAATATGGTACTTAAGTGTCAGCCTTTTTTCTTGTCCAGTATCATCCCATGAAAATCATGGTAATAATGAATTAAAATTGGAACGAAGATTTAAGTCTTCGAAATGGAGAGATAGATGGTCACATGATGGATGGTAATTTTTAATTTTTTTTTTTGCCTTAGTTTACTTTTTGTTGTTGCATTTTTTTAGTTTTTATCGTCAAATCATGTTTTATTTTGGTCTAATCCAAAAAGATGTTAGAAAGTAAATAGAGTTTGTAGGTGAAAGTTCAAAGCTTAAATGGCATTCATGGATCTAATTTAATGACCTATGAACCAATTCAGACACAAAAAAAACTACGAAAAGAGATGGAAGAAACTTTAGCTGCAAACACCAATTAATTTGTGCAAAAGGCTGATTTATCGGTCAACTATGTACCGATTTATCAATCATGTCCGATTATATTAGTGCACAATTAAAAGACCATCAGTTGGTAGTTTTTCCAAACGTTTCAAACTCCAACTTCTCTCTTTTAAAATGGTAGGTTTGGTCTTTCTTTTATATTAGTGCACAAAAAACAACAATTTCAAGTACTTCTCTTGCAGCAAACTAGGTATATAATGCTAAATCTTGAAATTTTTATAATGCTTCCATATTCAAATCCCTTTTATATCACCATTTCTTTAAGTTTTGGGGAATTGAGTTCCTTTGTTTGGTATGTGAGTTTTATTATGTTTGTGGACAATGTGCGGGTGAGGATTGGTTTGAGAATAGATGACTAGGACTTGTGCCAAATTTTGGGAATTCTAGAGTACCAAAATGGTATCAAATAGGTTGGAAACAATAGTTCCTATAAGTTTTTTAATAAAAGTCCTATGAAAATATTAGTCAAATTCATGACTTAATTTTATCTTATCATTCCCTTAATGTGTACTTCTTGATTAATTGACAATAACCTTCTTTAAGGACTATTGATTGAACATTTGGTAGAGAATTTTTGTTTTTCTTTAAAATGAGTGGCTACCTGATTGATTGATTTATTGGTAATTTCTGTCAATTTATCAGAAGTACCAATTTATCGATCATTTCTATTGATTTGTCAGCAATACCAATAACTGGTACTTTTGCCGATAAATCGGTACCTGCAACCAATTTCCTACAGGGTTACTTTTTTATTTTTGCTAAAATATGTCCCATTTGATATTTGATGCATTTATTTAACATAATTAACACACAAAACATTGCATTGTATGTCTTAAAACAAAGTTCATAATTATGTGTCATATTTTAGGTACAAAAGCTGATTATGGATCCCAACACTTTAGCCAATGTCCTTTTTGAACCAACACTTGCAGTGGATTTTGATCAGCATCGGTTTCTTTTTGTTGAATGCCAAGGATACTATTTTGAAGACATGGGAAAAAAATAATTGTTCTTGGAAAGAGCAATAAAACTTGATAATGTCCGCGAGGTATGCCCACACTTTTACAAAAGGCTTAGGACCACGGGCTGGATGTATTTTTCTCAAGAGCCTTGTAATACTGATGAGACTTATGTGCAGGAATTCTTTTAGTTATGTGGATTCCAGGTAAGATGGTCTAATTTGGAGTAGGAAATTAACAGAGTCTATGGGCTATCTGACCATGACCCATCTTTATTCAAAGTGAAAGATTATGCAGCATGCAACTGGCTAGTGTCAAAGATTTTTCCTAGAAGGACGTGTCATGGCGAACCACAAAAAGGGCTATTACAGCAAAAGAGTTCACAGTAGAAGCAAGGATTTGGATATCAATTACATGGACTGAGTCTCTCCGTCTAGAAATTTATTTGATATACCTTTGTGATATCCCAAATAGTAGTATGACTTACGGATGATTTCCCAATCAATGTAGGCTATATGATTTTCTAAAAGATCATGGACTACAAAAATCACAATATCCCCATGTTAATATTTCCTTCTCTTATCACCGAGTTATGCACTTTATCGGGAGTCAGGGTGGAATTGGAAGACACATGGATAGATTCGGGGAAACCGATACAACCGATAAAGAATAGAGGAGAGGGTTTTATTAGAAAGGGGAGAAAAAGGAAGAAGACGTTAGAATCAGCCCGACTGGCCACCTTTGACAGTCCTCTAGCCTCAGGCCCTTTTGATGAGATCTCTACTGAGATGAGGATGATCTGAGAGCTAGTCAGCAAGCTTCTACAGGGACCAGATGAGACTTACTAGGGACCTTCAATTTCACATGATGAATTCGATAGGTATCTAGATGAGTAGAATAAGAAATAGACTCACCTAATAACACTTGTAAGGTTTACACGAACCTAGCTAAGGCACATGGAGAGTTGAGTGCCTCGTATGCCAAGATGGTGCAAAGGGAGAAGAGGAGAGACAAATTATTTACCCATATGTGGAAAGGGGTAAAGGGGTTTTGGAAGGTTCTAAGACCCCTAGAACCACATCCTACAGTCATGCCAGGTGGTGATGATGCACCCGTTCGATGGTTCGATGAGGACAATGATGATGATGATGATGATGAGGAGTCTGAGAGCAACAGGAGCCAGAGATACAATTAAGGGAGCCTCTACCCCTTTCTTTTATTTATTTCATACTTTTTATGTTGTTGAGTTAGGCAATGAGGAAACTACCATTTCTTATGTTGGGGGTAGATGTACTTGGTATTGCGGGGTATTATTGGATATAATTGTATTTGATTTTGTCTGATGTTTTTTTTTGTGCCCTTGTCAGGCTTTTAAGTTGTTTTGTAACATTTATGACATAAATTTGTGTATTAGGGTGTATTTTCATTATGGTTGTTTTTCTAGTTATTTAATATTCTTTTTATTTTATTTTATTTATTTTGATTTATTCGAGGATTTTTGTTGTAATATTTCTTTTCCCTCGAACATGCTATCTAGTAGAACTGGCATGCTTAGTCTTATTTTTGTTTACTAATTTTCCCTAGTTTAATAGTTTAGTAGTATTTGTTTTACTGTGTAGATAGAGGTGCAGTTAGATGATGTGCATAAATGCATTAGCTTGGTTGATAGTAATAAAGTATTGCATAACGTACATACCCCTCCAAAATATTTTGGAAGACTTTTGGTAGTGTAAGGTTGTATGGACAAGAAATGATTTTGGAACAACACTTTGACTCGTTGTGTGACTCTTGTATTTAATAGTTAGTAGCGTATATCTCTTTTTGTTCTTATTTATGAATAATTATTCAACCATCATTAATAATTTTCATGCATCATGTGGTGAGTTTAGTCTATAATTATAATTCATCTTGTAACTTGTTTCATCTAGAACTTACCCCATTAGTCTTTTATTGCATGTTGAAAGTGTGATGTTGAGAAAATGACCTTAGGACATGATTTGAGTGAAAACCTCCATTAAAGGCTTTAGCCCATTTACCCCTAAATGAGTGATCTAGTCACACCCCCTTTGAGCCTTTTGACTCTTTCTTTAATCAACCACATTACAAGCCGAAACCCTTTGTGAACATATACCCTTCTTTTGAACCTACTTCTCTGAAGATGCATACAACTTAGGAAAATCACCAAAGTTGGGGTTGTTGAGATTGGAGGAATTAGAAGTGGTTAGTTAGTCCATAAGTTAGGCCAAAATCCTAAGTTGGGGTGGGTAGTTGGTTTTGCTAAAGGAAATTAGCTTGGTGGAAGAAAAAAACCTAAATGAGTACATCATGCCTCAGTAAAAGTATTGGCTTATTTTGTTCAATTAGTAAGATTACTTTATTTAGGCCCTAGTTCTCTATTGGATATTGTGCACTTCAATGTGGCTATGTTATAAGCATCACAAACAAATTATTTGGTGAACTTCTATCTTGGCTCTAATCTATTGGTGAATATTCTTTAGCCTAATTCAACAACTAGGTTAAAGGTGTCTATCACAAAGTCGTTTTGATAAAAGAAAAGGAATGATGTTATGAGTAAAATAGGGCTTGTGATTGAATGAGTAGGCTAAGTTTGGCACTGAAAAAAAAGTGGGGTTGTGGATTTTGAATGCACTTCTGAAAGGAATAGTGACTTGATACTAAATGAGTTACCTACCTATACCATTCCCTTACATTACAAGCTTAACAAATACCTTTGGGATTCTCAACTAAGTGTTT
>JBDJHY010271501.1:0-10344 GCA_039654485.1 Withania somnifera
TCGACCAACATACAATCTTGGTCGACTAACTCTTGGTCTTGTTCGACCAACCATTTTCCAGTAGCTCACTACTGCTTGTTTGCTCGACCAACACAAGGTTTTGGTCGACTAAAGTTTCACTAAATTATTTGATTGAGTCTTCAATTTAATATCCATTATTTGTGAACAAAACTAGTCTTTGGAGGAATTTATGTACTGATTTTCTTCCTCGATTGGTCGACCAACACTTCTTTTTGGTCGACCAACCCATTTTCCAGTAGCTCACTGGTATTCCTTTGGTCGACTAATACTGCATTTTGGTCAACTAAACTGCTCCTTTTTGGTCGACCAACTCTTGGGTTCAGTAGACTAACACACTACTGTTTCTTAACAAATACATCATGTTCAGTTGTCGGAATGCCTTAAACGAGTTCTTGAAGTTTCAAAATGATTGTATGATCTAGGATACCTTTCTTGAACACGTTATTGCATTTTTGAGCACTTCATTAACATTAAATCTTCAATTTAATGTTTTAGTCATTAATCAAAACATAAAGGGACAATTTGTGAACCACACTTGGTCCAACAAAAAACTCACCAGGTGAACAACACATTCATCGCAATCGCGGCCCTCAACCACGTGATTGTGATGCCCCAGGTAATTGCCTTACACGATCTTGGAAAATAACCAACGCGATCGTAGTGTAAAGGAAATCAGAAATATGCGATCAGGGACCTGACTCACGCGATCGCATCCCATAATAAATTAGACCTTTGCAATCATGGTCCCAACTACGCAATCGCGATGAAGGTCATGTTGTTGTTATAACAACAACAATCACATCAATAAGAACAACCTCGAATAGGCCATCAGAATTCGTTCAGAATTCCGCAACAATAAACCATATATGTGAACATACTAATTTTAATATTTTAAACTTAATGGAATCATCAAAACACAGATATGGGGTCTCCTTTACTCAGTACCTGGTAAGGGTCCATTCTTACCTTAAATTACCAAAAAACCTCAGGCTTTACAAAAAATATAAAAGACCTTATTCTGAATCAAATTTCACATTCCGAAACCAACGGAATCACCGAATTTTCAATTGAGCACTCTAAGTCCGAATGTTGACCAAAATTGATCATTTTTCTAAAAACTCAACTTTATTTTGTCAAATTACTCAAAATCATCACGAATGAGCTAAAACTGGAAAGGAAGGTGCTACTAGACCGAACTCGACGTTTCGGAGTTGGTGGAATTGACAGATTTCTATTTTGAGATCCCAAACTCCAGATGACCCCTAGAGTTTCTTAATTTGCACTTTAAGCTCTAAAACTCAAAACCTCCAAAAATTTATATCGAATCTCATTTTGTTCCTAAACCACCATGAAACACACTTAGTTTGGCATAATACAATTATAGGAAGGGTAAAACAGTTAAAAAATGTAAAAATCAAAAAAACTACCTTGAAGATCATTACATATAGAGAAGAAGAAAAAGTTGATAATGAAGAGGAGGTCTTTAGGATTTTATTAGTAGTGAATTCTACCAAAAACAAGACGATGCTTGTCTTTACTCCCATCTGAAATTAATTGATACATATTATGATTGCATCAGTGTATCTGTTCAATCTTTAACACACTAAATCAATTACATAAATTTGATGTTCCATCTGAAATGAATTGTTGCATATAATTTCTAATAAAACAACAACATACTCATATTCTCACTAAGTTGCTACATATAATTCTTAATAATATGTTATATACATAATGCATAGATATGTATCTATACACAAATATATTAGATTCCTACTAATACGTATATATACACATATTTTAATTGCTAAAACCGTTGGTGCATACAGAGAGATAGGACATTGCATAGATATACTAGATAGCAGTGCATAAATATGTATTTATGCACAGATACATTAGATATATCACAAAATTGAGATAGATATACAATGTATAATATGTTTATAAATACACTGGACACCTAACAAAATTAAGATAGATACAAGTGAACAGATATGTATACACAGCTATACTGGATACATCAAAAAATTAAAATAGATGTTTTATGCACAGATACGTTAGATACATCAGTAATACACTCCTCTCAAAGTCAATCTGTATATATGAATTGATACACTGAATACATCACAAAAACACTATATACATCAATTTCTTTCAGAACTAATATGTATCTATACATAAATACACTAGGTATATCACAGAACACTAGATACATCAATGAGGGAAAGAGGAGAGGCAAGCGACAAAGGAGAGAGGCGAGTGCTAGATACATATTGTGTATATAGAGGTAAAATATAGCCTATCTAAAGTGAAGTATAGTGCATTTGGTATACTTAATTATTAAAATTATGGTCGTGTTGAATAATTAACCTCTAAAGATCTATCATTTATGTAAGTCGCTAATTTTTAATGTATGGTTCTTGACTTTTTTTTTTAATCTTTTTGACTTAAAATAAGTATTTTAAAATATTTTTTTATTTTATTCAAACGCTACAAAAATATTTAAAAGTTATCTTATCTTAAAGTCACTTTAAATAAGCCAAACCAAACCGGCTCCTACTTATTACTACTTCCATTTCAATCTAATTTCTTTTTAGTCCTTTAAAAAATAGAATGCAATAGTTTCTTTTTTATAACTATTTAATTCTAGTTTAGACATGACATGTTTAAAACCACAAAATTAAAGAATATTATGGTATATTCTATTTTTAATTTGATTCATTTTATTTTTACTTTCTTAAATAGAGAATCAAATTAAGACCAAATAAATATATTAAAAGAAATATAGCACGAATATTAGAACGTTCAATCTCATTTATAGCGTCAGAAATATTTCTTTTACAACAATAATTGGCATGTCAGATTATTATAGTTCTTATATGTACACTCATATAAGACTTCATCAATAAGACTCAGGCAATTCTTTTATTTTCCATGAGCAAATATATATTAGCAAAAACTATGTCCTTTTTTCAGTATGTGTATCACACTAAACAATCCTTCTATATATTTTTGGAACTTTTCATTTTTTAGTTTATTTTTTTAATTCAATTAGCAATTTTGAAAATTTTCAGCAAATAGTTTTAATATGATGAATTATATTTTTGAGGTAGGTCTATTATTTGATTTTTATATAATTAAGAACTAGTTAACTTTCCTGCACTTTATGCAATTGTATCATATTTTTTTCTTAGTATAATATTAGCTGTAAAAAATAAAACAATATTTTATAATACCAAAAGATTAAAGTAAATATATTGTGAGATATGCTGAGGAAAAGAAATTCAAATTTTTAAAAGAAAAATACATATAAAAAGTTATACAAAAATTAAAATATATTCAAATGAAAGCATTGTATATATATTTTTTTCCCAGTAATCTGATCAAATTCTTGCAAAAATAAATTATTGATCCTTTAGTAATTAAATTTATATGCAGTATCATTCATAATGCCCGATTGTTTTAATCTTACTTATTTAAAAAGCAAACATTACTAGATGTAACTTTAATCAAATCTAGATTAGTATGTTGTTAATTATTTGATCAGTAGAAAAAAATTGTGGGGTTCATATTTACATGATATACAAAAATAATTCAGTTTGTCATGTTAATTTTTTAAGAAAAATTTGATTGACTGATTTTACTAGATAAAAACCTCAAGTTGAATGATTTTATTAATACAAAATAAAATTTAACGACTTTGCTAAATAAATTTTATTATTTTATAATTGAGTGACCTTTTAACTCAAAATATGAACATGTAGAAATGTGGGGTGAAATAGTTTTAGTGTGGTGGAGGAAATTAAAGAGAGTGGACGACATAAAATTTGATTTGGCAAATGACAACTATTCTTTAGATTATTCTCTTTTATTTACGTATCGAAACACTAGAAAATAAATACAAAACTTACTTATTTTTTTAAAAATATTTGAGAAAATCAGACAAAATATATATTAAATTAAAACTCCTTAAATCAAAATAACTCAATTATCAGTTACTGCAATAAGTGGCCATTCGGCTACACTTTATACAGGCGAAGTGTCATTCTAGCTTTGAAGTGTCATTTGCCTATTTCTTGTACTTTACTATTATTTTTTTTACTGCACTATGCAGGGACCACCTGCGACAGCCTAGGCCTCTTTGACTGAGGTACAGGAATCGGGCTGGCTCCCTGGCTCTCCCCAGATTGCTTTGCGAGATCAATGAGCCTGGTTGAACGAGTCGGTGAAGGATCAACGACCGTCCTTGCCGGCTCGACCCCCGGGGTTCGCTCAGTAAAAGGTCAGAACTTTCCTTAGGCGGATTGACGAGGGTTATACGCACCACTGCAGCACTGAAAGAACAGGTCAACTCAGTAATTTATTTAAAGACACCTCGGTAAAGACAGATGTCTAAACTACCTGGGTCCCCTTCCGACCTCATACGGCACCACCTCGCCGCCGAGGTCAAAAGCACTGATGCGAGCCCGAAACAGGTCGGCGTCTGTGAAACGGCAGTACCGAGAAGGAACTCGGTCGATAAGGGCAAGGTCTAGAGGAGGGACACTACGAGGCGCCTCATTTCTAATCCTACCAAAATTTCAATCCGGCATCAACACCCGCCCACCTAACCTAAAAAAGAAAAATTTCCCCTTCCAATCTGACACTTTGAAAGGAAGAAGAACCCTAAAACTACGGAGCGCTAAAAAAGTACCACCCCCTAAGAAGACCCGAACTCTTCACAATAAAAAAATATTTGAACAGGTCTAAAGACGGGACCACCCCAACTTCGCAACAAACTAAGGAGAAGCCATCACGGTACGAACCGCGTTGGGGGACAATTGGCCAAGGTTGAGATTGAATGATTCCAGAATACAAAGTAGTAAACGAAATACGGGGAACCTCAACTCGCCCAATATGTGCTCAATGTACAGGGTGCAAAACCCCAAAGGGGGGGAAACAAGCCCTGTCACTAGCAGAAGGGAGAACAAATTCAAAATTAGAGGGGAATCGATGCTTTTTAAGAAAAGGCTACTCGATGCCCTCGCAACCTCCAAATCTCGATCCCTAGAACTCAAAAGGGAAGCAATCAAAGACTGCACTGAGGGTAAATTGCTACCCACTCGATAAACCCTAACCTCATACCTAAGAGAGGGAGATAGAGATGAAGGGGAAAAGGAAACAGGGGAAGAAGATGAAGAAGGAGACGGAGTAGAGGATGAAGACACATACTTACTAGTCATAGGGCAAACGGAAGCTAGAAAATTATGAAACAAGCTAAAAGGCCCTACGGAAAAGCAACGACATGATAAAAAAAAGGACTAACGGGAAGGAATTGAAAGGTCAAGTAATGATCGCAATTTCTAAGAAACAGGCGAAAAGACGTAAAGAAGTAAAAGCTGCCCATTCCCCTGACAAAAAGGACAGAAGACGATACGTCTCCTACAGAGATTGTGACGCTTGTCATGAAATTGGGGGGATCATGACACGTGTAAGTACACAAGCGGGAAAAAAGGTAAAAATTCCCGCTTTACCCTTTTTTCAAAAAGGGAGCAATGGTGGCACCCAAGACACCGACCGCCTCTGTCTTAAGCCAGGCCGGTCAAGAAGACGACATCAGGAAGGTCACCTTGGCCTCAATCCAAGCCAGCTAAAAAGACGGTGTCAAAAAGACCACCTCGGCCTCAAGCCAGGTCGGCCAAAAGATACGACCTCCCACCTCGACTACTAGTTATCTTAGCTCGCCCCAGCACCCCGGGGACATCCGGATACCGATCGAGTGGCGTAAACACACACATCGACTCCGGGGAGGGGGAGGCTACTGTAGAATAATTGTAGCAAAGTAATAATGATAATTAATAATTACTAACAGTTACTACTAATTGCATAACAAAGGGGGATGAACGACCATCAATAGACGTTGAGGGAATCTCTCTCATTTATGTTGTCCCACTAACAACCGTTGAGGGGATCTTCCCCATTAATCATGTCATGACTGTTACAAGGGGAGTGGCTATAACCACTACGGCAACTATCCCCCATTTACAGCTTCCACTAAGACGGCTGTTACAGAAAATGGCTATAAAAATCACAATTGAAGAAAGGCAAAGGTACGCTCACTATACCACTCACAAATATTCTTGGAATTCTCTTAGTGCTAAAACTAACTTAAACATCAGAGAACTACCCCAGGGACTACCATGGACTCTATTTTGCAGGCATTCTCATATATTGTTGTTAATCACTGTCATTCGGCATGCTTTACTTTGGTTACTGTGTTGGTGATTCATTCAAACTCATCAGTATGTTATTGCTGATTAAAGATCTAGGGCTGCAAAAACAGCTATAGTGCTGGTTAAGATTCTCAAGTGTTCAGAAACCCTTTTTATCAACTTCCCTGTTTCAAGTTTTTTTAAAACTAGTGCTACTACGCCTCGATCCCAAGCAAGTTAGGAATGACATCAACACATTACTATGATTAAATTAAATTCGAGCAGTTGAACAACTAGAATAATGTTTACGATAACCATCAGCTGATTAATGTTATTACATATGAAACTGCAAAAGGCAGCTATCAGTACATACAATTTAAGAGAAGTTATGGCTTGGAGATAAGAAAGAGTAGTTGAAGAACTAACTATGGACCACCTCTTTGATGGTGTACAAAGACAAGGGAAAAATCACAAAAGAAGATCATTTTTACTTAGACAAGTTAAATATTCATAATGTCACAGCAGTGAATCCCAAAAGATAAATAAGAAGCGGCATTTCTAGTGCGCCGATAAACAAAACCACATGCATTCTAGTCATTAGAATCTGACTCATGGAAAACCATCATAAATTTGATGGAGCTTCTCCTGCAACCTGCCGATTTTGCAGCAAATTGTGACAAATATGAGGGAGACGCATTTCTTTGAACAGTGCCAGCATTTTCTTCTCTTTGCTATGATAAGGAACTTCTCCAAAACAACTGCATTCTTTAAAAGAAACTGTGAAAGATCAAACAGCTTATGGCAGAGCTCCTCCAAACAAATCCCAGAGGAGCAGATAATATTAGTACTCTTGAGACTGGGAAATGCAAAGTTCGAAATCCAACTCTCCAAATCGGTATTATCTTCTTTGTCCAAATAAACTCATAGTGGCAGTGAATATGAACATCCTGCAGATGGACAATATAATTTGGATCAAATATAGGTCCTTTTCCTAATGAAGCTTATATTACACAAAAGTAATACCAAATATTCATGGTAAAATGTCACATACGAAATGAATTTCAAAATCCACGAGAATATGATTTGCAACGAAGGATAGCGTATTCCTATCTTAAACACTCGTGGAGAAGGTAAACCAAGCAAGAATGAAGATCTTGAGTTTGTTAACCATTGTTTTTCCTTTCAGTGTGCCAGTTTATGAAGAAGAAAACATAAAGTCCTTACCAGATCATTATGAAACTTTACAGTGAAAAAAGACATTTATTGATAACTTATACATTTGCATATCTTTCCTATAAACGAGGTTACACAAATCCAGGTACTAGCCAATATTTTGAGATGTGTGGAAAAACTGCCTACTGTTTTTTTGGGACTTCCATTTGGTGCAAAACACAAGGCTTTAGAGATTTGGGACAAAATCATTGAGAAGACTAGAGAAGAAGCTTATAACATGGAAGGCACAATACCTATCTCTAGGAGGCAGGCTAATCCTAATCAACTCTGTGCTAGATTTCTTACCAACTTATGTGATGTCCCTCTTTCTTATGTCTGTCCATAGATTGAGAAGAAATTTCCTATGGCATGGCAACAAGGAGCACAAATAATTCAACTTGGTGAAATGGAACATAGTGCAGCAGAGCAAGGAGCATGGAGGTATGGGGGACAGAAACCAGAGGCTACAAAATAATAGCCTGCTCAAGAAATGGTTGTGGAGATATGATGAGAACAAACCAGCCCAATGGAAGAATGTAATACAATAAAAATATAGACAAATTGGTTAATGGTGCATTGATGAATCCACCGACACCTACGGAGTTGGGCTATGAAGAACCACCAGGTCTCTTTGGACCATTCTCCAGAAGGACTTTGCCTTTCAAGTTGGTAATGGTAGAAAACCCTTTTCTTGGAAGGACAACTGGGCTAGACAGGACACATTACAGGAGGCCTTCCCCAGTCTTTTCAACATCAGTACCAATAAGAATTCCACAATAGAGGACATGTGGACAACTAAAGGACAGAATTTAATTTTCAAAAGACTTTTGAATGACTAGGAGGTAGAAAAGGTGGCTTCTCTACTTGGTAGAATAGGAACCTTTACATTCTAATGAGCCTGATGCCATCAGAAGATGGTATATTCTCAGCCAACAAAGTATACAAAATGGGCATTTTAGAGCTGGCAGAAAGAGGTAGAAGTTCCTGAAAAGCTGCTTGGGGAAGCATGGCACTTACAAAGATAAAGTATTTCTCTTGGTTAGTAATAAGGAAGGCATGTCTCACTCATGAGACATTACAGAAAAAAACTTCATTTAGCTTCCATATGCCCTTTTTATATGGAAACCAATGAAACAAAAAATCACATTTTCCTCCACTGCAAGGTGGCTTCCTAGATTTGGTCCTTATTTGACTGGGAAAACTGGATAATGTCGGAGCACACTATTGATCTCCTGAGTTGCTGGATCAGAAGGGGAGGAAGCAAAAGCCAAAAGAGATTGTGGAAAACTATCCCAGCATGCATATGGTGGACTATATGAATAGAGAGAAATGAGAGAATTTTTAAGGGATGATCAAACTCCATTCAGAAGATCAAGGAAAATTTATCTCCACTTTATAATTATGGTGTAAAGAGCAATGTATAGTAGATGAGATAGTGAATTCCTAGGCTTTTTATAATTAACTATATATGTAACCACACTTTTGAAGGTATCGAGCATGCCCTTAATGCTGATGATTACATGTTACTAGTTTTTTTAAAAAAATACATATACATTTTCCTCTGGACAACCTTCAATATGGCCAGGGGGCGTAAAAAAAACCATGAATGAGTATACAAAGAGAACAATAGAAGATGTGGTAGTTACCTCAACTTGCATGTCAAAATGTTGTGTCTTCACGTGAGGGAAGGACTGAATATGCTAGCTACTCCAAAAAAATTACACTTCATCAATTGCAACTTCAGTGTTAGACATTTGCAACTCGGTTCTGGAAGCTAGTAAAGAACAGAGAAAGAGAAAACAAAAAAGAAAGTAATGCACATCAAACAGATAGTTCTTGAATTGAGTAGTAAGGAACGATAAAGATTGAAATTCTGTCACCCTCTCCACTTTCTTTTCTTTATATCTAGAAACTTTACGCAGCAGCAACGTACAGTACGATAAACCAAATTACTCTCCAACTTTAAGGGATGAATGAAAAATAGCAAAACCCACAAAAGGTGAAAACAAGACTATTTTTTTCTTTTTACGGAAACCCTCATGGGTACAAAAGTAGTCAATTATATTGCACTGTGCAAATGTTTGCTAAAAATCAAATGGAGCAATTAGAGTAATTTTGAGACAAACATACCTCTACGAACCATGACTCAATTTCTGAAGATAATTTTCAACAAGGGTCTGTGGAATACGATGATAATCATCCGAGATGCCACATCCATTATCAAAAGTAAGCTCAGCACTGACCAACGACGATATATCTACTAGCCTACAGCACTTAATATTAACAATGGTTCCTGAAATATCCAAATGCTGAACATATGGTGCAATAATTTCCAAAGAATGACAACTTCTTCCATAACAATTTTCCAACTTTACTATCTTTAAATTGAAATTACTATTAATTTCGAGACGACTAAAGATATAGAAAGATGACAATTCAGTAGTTTCCAAAGTGGGACAACCTGATAGTAACGGCACAATTACTTCATCATGTAATTCCACAAGACTAAACTTGACTGTCTTTAGAGCTTTCCACGATATGACAACTCTTTTTTCAAAGGTACAACAAGTCAAATCTAAATGAGATCAATGATGAGCAAGTGCAAAAAAATCGCGGCAACTTATATACATTATCATAACGTCCGACTCCAACACGATGTTTTCCACATTTTTTTCGGAAACATAAGTAAGCCATTTTCTGATATGCAAGTAGTACTTGTATGAGACTTTGAGGTAGAATTTTTTTTCTTATTTTTGAAGATGTACGAAGTCGACAAAGGATACAAAGTTCTCATCTAGAGAATAAATAGATGAACAAACGAAAGTCAAGTCCAAAGGTACGGCCATCAATGCATGTTAGGGTTCCGGTGACAATATCTATTACTACTTTCCGTCCGCACTAGGGTTTGCTCTAGCTGATA
>JBDJHY010271512.1:0-10344 GCA_039654485.1 Withania somnifera
TGACAGGGTTTTTATCCATCCTAGTGTTTCATCGTAGGGTGCCTCGGTGTTGTTTGTGAAGAAGAAGTATGGGTGCTTGTAGATGTGTATTGATTATAAATAGCTGAGCAAAGTGACTATTAAGAATAAGTATCCTCTACTCCGTATCGATAATTTATTTGATAAGCTTCAGGGAGCGATGGTGTTCTCTAAGATTGATTTGAGGTCTTGCTACCACAAATTGAGTATTCGGGCTAAGGATGTCCTGAAGACAACTTTTTGGATGAGGTATGGGAAGTATGCATTTCTGGTGTGATGTCGTTTGGGCTGACTAATGCCCCCGAAGCTTTCATGGATTTGATGACTCAGGTGTTTTGGCCTTATTTGGACTCATTCATAATTGTTTTTATCGACAACATACTAGTTTACTTATAGAGTCAAGTTGAGCTTAAGGGGAACCTGAGAGTTGTGTTGCAGGAGTGACTCTATGCTAAGTTCTTAAAGTGTGAGTTTTGGATAGATTTCATCTCCTTTATGGGCTACGTGGTATCAGGTGCCGATGTAATTGTTTATCCAGCTAATATTACAATAGTTTGTAATTGGCCTTGACCTACGTTCGTGATTGAGATTCATAGCTTTCTTAGGTTGGTAGGGTATTATTGTCATTTTGTTCAGGTTTCTCTTCTATTGTAGCCCTCTTGACTAGACTGATATGGAAGGATGTAACCATCCAGTGGTCAGCTGAGTATCAGGCCAACTTTTGAGGCTAAAAGAGTTGTTGACTACCACTCTGATTCTTGTTCTACAGGTTTAGGGCCAACCTTTTACAGTATATTGTGATGCTTTAGGTGTTGGTACGAATTGTGTTCTGATATAGCAGGGCCATGTTATAGCATACACATCGAGGCAGGCGAAGAATCACTAGAGTAACTACCCCACCCATGATTTTGAGTTGGTAGCGGCGGTTTTTGTGCTTAAGATCTTGAGGCACTACTTATTTGGAGTCCATTTCGAGGTATTCATTAATCACTACAGCTTACAGTATGTTCTGAGTTAGAAGGAGCTTAACTTGAGGCTGCGGAGATAGGTTAAGCTCTTGAAGGACTGCTTCTCAAGGTATCTGAGCTTGTTTTGAGTTGATTTATGAATAGTCCAAAGATTGGTTCCTTTTGATCCTTTTGAGTTTGGTGTACTTTTAGCTTAAACATTCTCAGTTGGTCGCTTCGTCAATTCCATTGAGTCTGTAGTGTGTTTTCCACTAAAAACGCACTCTTGATTTTCTAGAATTGGACTTTGGATGCTTGTTTTAGGCCCATTGGAGAATTCTTGTTTTGCTGAGTTTGGCTGCAGGTTGCAGACCGCCCCAGGGATCCCTGGTCCGCCCCTGCACCATCTCCTCTGCGCCTAGGTCTTTGCCTTGGCCAGGCCGCCATAGCTAGCCTCCTTTTACCCTGGCATGGCTGCCCCAGTGAACCTTCTTTTGCTCTGACGAGGTCGCACGAATGGCCAAAAGGGGCGCCCAACGACTCAATAAGTCTATATAAAGGGGTTCATCCACTTCATTTTTAGTTGTGGGTTTTCTTTAAATATTTCCTTAGCTAGTCCTTAAGAGCTTGTTTTGAGCTGAAGGGAGTGGTAGGGAGTTGCGTGAGAGATCGTGTGAGTTCGTGGATCAAGTTTTCCCGAGTATTTCTCATTACTTTTTCCTTTTTTAGCTTATGTAAAATGTTTTTATTTCTTTACTTTAAACCTTTTTTTCTCCCTCAATTACTTATTTCCTAAAGCTAGATTTTGGACCACTAGTCCCTCGAAATGAGGGGCTCTGCTGGTAATTTTAGTTTAATTTTCTGGGTTATGGGGCCCACTTTTCAACCCGGATTGCTAATTGCAATATGGGTCTCATTTTTCATGTTTTGATCCCTAGATTCGTAATTGTATAGTTTTAGGTAACTTCGACTATATTGGTGCTTCGGGCCCATGGTGCACGCATTTTGGGGACTTTTGCCAGCCCCCAGATAGGTTAGGTTTATTTATGTGCGTTGTAAACTGGGCTATTGTGTTATGCTTGTTATATAGCCAGTAATGTGGGTTGGGTTTTAGGTTAATTGTTGTATTTTTAGTTGTTATTCGATTTTGGATTTTGAGGGCCCATGAAAGGGCATAGAGGGTGAAGGGTTGTATGTTAGGGTCCTAGCCTCACACCATGGGGGCCACAAACCTTGGGAACTATTTTAGTTGTCGCGCGACGAGTGTGGTGAGATGAGTTCTTAGCTGGTGTCTTTGGCCGATCCTAGACTCCGGTTACTTTTTATTTTTATAATTATCAGTATTCTTGTTTCTATATTGTGTTGAGGAACCTGTATATTATTGCTAGGGCAAGGCCCTGATTAATGGCATTATTGGGGCGAGGTCCCGATGTTGGTACTTTTTGGGCAAGGCCCTGAGTATTGGCACTGATGGGCGAGGTCCCGAGATTGGAACTATTCTGGCAAGGCCCAGAGTATTGGCACTAATAGGGAGACCCCCAGAGATTGATACTATTTGGGTGAGGCCTGAGTATTGGTACTACTGCGGAAAGGCCCCGAGATCTTCACGGTTTGGGAGCAGCCCCGAGTTTGGCACTGTTTGGGCGAGGCCCGAGTTGGCACTTACTTAGAGGATGGTGTTGGCACTACAAGATACTCCTCTAATTTACTTTCCTGTAACCCTGTGTGTTACCTTTGTATTGTGTGTGCTCACGGGGCTTTAGGGGGAAGTCACAATGGGTTTTGTTGTGCTGTTTGTACTTACCGATCGTATGGGACGGCAAGTAGGTTTTGTGTGTTTACTTTCTGTTCCTTACTTAGTTGTATCCTATTATTCGATCCTTTATTTGTAGTACATACATATATATCATTATGGTTAGTTGGGTCTTGGATTAGCTGGAGCATAAGACATTTTCTTACTTTGATTTTGAGTTTCGGGTACTGGTCACTCTAGATTGTGTTCACCATGTGTTAGTTCCTATAGATCTGTACTTACACTTCTGGTATCTTACCTTTCTGCATTTCTATTTCTTTTACTACTTACCTACTTATGTTAACCTGTTGTATTTCCTCACCTTTATTACTGGTATTTTATTTTTGTCCAGTCAGCCAATAATGCCTATTGGGTACCTTGTTTGGTACTCGTGCTGCACTTCTGTACCATTTCATGGTGTAGATACTGGCAGGGGTTATCGGAGATGCCATGATCATACGGAGTAGATACAACTGGTTGCGGAGATTACAGTGACTTTTTCCATCTGGGTCGATTGTGGTTTCCTTGATGTCAACCTTCTTTATTTTGTCTATGGCAAGACCTGTGTTATATTACTTTTGTAGGAGTGGCTTTGTATTTTCTATCTTTTGGATAATCTGTATAGTAGTTCCATATGCCATTGACACAAGGTATTATGATTTGGGTTGTGTATGTATTTCTTCTGCTTCCATTCCTTTATGTTTTTTCTTATGCTTTTTCGCTTTGCTGGATGTTTCGAGTGTTTATATCCCATTACGTGTTGCTCCGGGCTGTAGGGTTGGACTTGTCTATAGGAGGGTTGTAGACACCATCATGACCTGAATTTTAGGTCATGACAGAATGCCAATTTATCAGCCAAGTGATCGATAAATTGGTACTTGCAGGTGACTCCCACGTAGGGGAGATGCCAATTTATTTGCACTTTGTTTGATTTATTAGTGCGCTCCGCTTTTTCCAGTACTCAGAAGGATACCAATTTATCGGTACAAGTGACCGATAAATCGGTATCTAAGGAATATTTCACCAAGTTTCAGCCCCGTTTTGGTTCATTATTTCATTAAGTTTCCTCACGTTTTCTCTCAACTCATAGAGTGATTTGCCTTGGAAACTTCCCAAATTTTGAAGAAAAGTTTCTTGAAGATCCCATTTGTCTTCCTCACCCTCGATAAATAATTTCATCCATTTAATTTCATGAAAATTGGGGTTTTCCTCCATTGATACCCTAGTCATGATCTTGGTTGCACCACTTAATGTTATGGGATAAATTCTTGCTCATTAGGGCTATTTTACTTCATAGTAATATGTTTTCCAATTTTAATGTATAGTTCCATAAAGATTGAATCTTAAAATCCCTTTAACACTATGTTTACTTCGGGCTATTCAAGGGTCTTCCCTTTTCCAAATAGTGATCAATTTTGGACTACGAGTTTCTTGTAACGTTAGGAACCCCATGGTGATGTTTGTTTTCTGTTCCAACGAGCGGGACCCACAGGGCCGTCTTAAGTCTGATTTTAGACCTAATTCAATTTATATTGGTAGACTCGTATTGATATATGGAATACTATTTCACAAGTTGCACAACATTGGAGTTGGTTTGATATTATTGGAGTAACATTTGCAAGTTTGTAACACTTTATGGTTGGACTATAGGAAGACTCCGTGGGGCTTTTATGGGTTCACAACTTTAATAGTTGTACTAAATAACATCTGTGGATTGGGTATCTAGGTTGTTATAGTAACCTTGGACCATTATTTCGTCCATTCCTTATTTTCTATCTTTTTTGGCATCTAGATTAATGGTGCCTGTAACCTAGGATTTGTCCAGTGATACCTGTGTAGGGCATAGGTGGTTGTCATTCATGTATATATACTTGCTAATTTGTTTTGCAGGCATTATACGAGGTTAGGCCATAGACTCCGTTGAGAGTGCATTGGGGCTGGGCTAGTATCACCACATAATTATTGAGCCGTGAAGGCTAGACACTGATTTTAGTAATGATAACGGATAAGGATATAAACTAATAACTTGGAATATTCAAATAATAACATGTTAAAGGACTTTTTAATTGTTTTAGGCTCAACGGTGTACTGAGCACCTGGTAACACTATTTATACCTTTTTAGCCTAACCTTTACACCCTTGCACCGAGATATATCATTTAACTAATAAAACTGCTGGTACTTGAGACCGACTCCCTTCGGAAGTGAGCATAGCCGTTGACACTTGATTCCTTCATTTTATGACAGTGAGTACAACTTTTCGATACTATCACATATAACGCTTTGGAGATTTTTTTGATTCAGTTCCCTTGATGACTTTGGTGATACATGACATTGGGGCGTGGGACGCCATAACTTGCTAACATTACGACTTTAAAGGTGTGGGGTGCCATAACTTGCCAACATTATGGATTTTGATGTGTTGGATGCCATAGCCTATCAAAATTATGGCTTTTGAGGCGTTAGATGCCATAGCCTACCAACACTACGACTTGTGAGGCGTGGGACACCATGAATTATCAATATTATAACTTACCAAGATTATTAAGATATATGAGGCATTGAACGCCATATTTGATACCCTAGAGGCCCATGGTATGGGATGGGAGGATATATGATGACAGTGAGATTGTATTACTTCATTGTGTGGATTTACATTCTGCACTTGTTTTCTTAGTGTACCCCTAGTCGTATGGGAGGCCAATGGGTGAGCGCGTTTACTGTGTATACTGCATTCCTTATGGGGGGCTTCATATTGTTTATATGTTTATTTTATTACTGTTATTACTATTTTATTAATAGTAATGATTATTGAATAGTGCTGATTACATGGGTTATAATACGTTGTGTCGTCTTATCAGTATTTTCTGTCTTATTTAAGGTTACTGGTATACCGTCCATACTCTTGTTCTATCTTTTATTTGACTCCTAATGTTGTTATTACTATTTTTCACATATATTACTGCAAGGATTCCAAATATGTCTTCCTTTATAGCCTGAAATCATGTTATATGATTAGCTAGCGATGACATGTATTACCTGTTACTTGATTCCTATATGAGTAGCTAGCTTCCATGATATATTTTTTGCTTCTATGACCCTATTTATTGTCTTCCATTATTTACTGCTTTTATTATTATTATGTGCCTAGTGGGCCCTCGAATCCTACTGGGTTCGGGTTTCTTTGATAGCTTTTATTCATACTATACTTGCACATGTGCAGATTTAAGTACAGGTTCTCGATTGTGATTCCCGCCAACGGTTTGTGCAGCTTATAGTTCTTCAGAGATTTAGGGTGAGCTTGTCGTCCGGCTTTTACCTGCTTGTCTTTGGATTTGACATTTTTATTTGATCTCCATGTTTTTTAGAGATATAGTTGTATTAGACTTATTTTATATTTATGGTTTTTGTACTTAATGGTTCGTTTGACACTGATATTGGGTTTTGGTGTATTTTATTGATTCTTAAACTTCCGCATTATATGTATCTTATGATTATTATACTTGAGCTTTCGATAATTGATATAGTAGTCCTTTACTATGGCACCAGACTATAGGGTTGGTTCTCCTACTGGTGGTATAGTAGGTGCCATCATGATCTATAAATTGGGATGTGACAAATTAGTATTAGAGCCTAGGTTTGTCGGTGTCAGTGTACAGAATCAATATCTAGTAGAGTCCTACGGATTGGCACGGAGACGTCCGTTGCTTATCTTCGGGAGGCTATGGTGGCACTTAGGAAATAAACTCTCCTTCTTGATTCCAATTTGTGCGCTTTTTCTGTAGATGTTTCCCCAAAAAACTTATTCTTTCACACTCATTCTTCCGCAGATGGTGCATATGAAGTCTTCAGCAAGCTAGGGAGAGCATTTTATCAGTAGCTAGGACTTCTTTAAGGAGCAAAGATTTGGAGTGAGACAACATTAGAGGATGTCCTAAGGTCATCGATATAGCTAGATCCCAGAATGCGAGCAGAGGTCAGTTTCGGCCACAGACCAGTGACGCTAGATACTCCATGGCAGTATACAGTGGACTTGGGATCAGTTTTTGCGTCGAATGGGTTTTCAACCATGCCAGTTCTGTAGAGTTTGTTGCGTGAGATTTTAGGTATAGTCAGGGGAGGAGAACTAGTGGAAGTACCTCCTATCAGGGGTGATGATTTGCCGGTACAGAGAGAGTTTAGGCATCTACACTAGGGTCAGAAGTCTGTCATGGAGTATGAGGTTTGTTTTTATGAGATAGTTGGGCGTACTGTCATAGTTTTCCCTACTGATAGGGTAAAGCACAGAGATTTGCAGATAGTTTGATTTTTCCTCTTCAGCTAATGGTAGACCTCTTGATAATGGAAGACCATTCGTTTGCTCAAGTGTTGGCCCACGTAAAGTTTATGGAAAGATTGTGCAAGAAGGCTTATAGAGTGAGTGGTGGTCAATCGGGTGCTGGTCGTAGTTCTTGTAAGAATAAGCTAGCAACGCTGTGTTTTGAGTATGGCATCAAGGGTCATTATGCCAGATCTTTCCCCCAGTGGGGTAGTATTCAACCTATTTTATATTGTGTCCAGACAAGTGGTGCTAGTGATACTTTGTCAAGGAGTTTAGTTCAACCAGTGTTGTCTGTCATTTAGACTTTGTCACCACCAATTCAGGTGGCATCGCCAGTAAATCAAACCGTACCAAAAATTCCATTTGAGGTTTAACCAGATGATAGGGTTTAGAATTTTGAACAGCATGCAGTCGGTATTCCTGTTGTGGCTTTAAGCCGGGGTGGTCTAAATTTTAAGCCAAAGGATTTTTGGCAGTGTAGGCATTTAGGGTTATACTTGGAGTGCGGTAGCTTCGGTCATTTTTCTAGGGTTTGCCCTCAGAAACCTGTATGCTATGATTGTAGAGTGGTAGGTCATCATGGTAGAGAGTGCCCCCTACGAGGGGTGATTTAGTCTTCAGTTATGGGTGCACCTATATCAGTGTCTCCACTAGTTAGAGGTGTTCATCATGAAGGGGCAAGTTCCCTAGGTAATGCTCAGCGTGGTGAGGTAGGTGGTTTGAATCAGTTTTTGGTTAATCGTGGATAGGTTATGCCTGTTGTTACCTTGACTTCAGCAGAGGCAGAGGCGAAGATCTCAGGTTTGATTTTACATTGTTATTATTCAGTCTGACTTTTAATTAACGGATTTTGATAACCCGTTGTCTTAGGAACCTTTTGGTTTGCCTTGGTGATTTTAGCTACCTATCTGGTTATTTTGTTTTCACTATGTATTATTATTGGCTAATAGCACACAGATTGATAGCTATTTCTTATCACTTTATAACAAAATTCTTTAGTAGTGGATTGGTATGCTAGACCCGATTTGGTAGCTGACTGAGAGGCTTGAGCTTTGTTAAAGCATGTTGATGCTAGGGCTAGTGTTATTTCATTAATGAGGTGCATTGATAGCTGAATTATTTCGTGGTTAGAAGTATTGTATTTCCTGTTAGGGGTAGGTTACCCTTGTTCTCCACTCAGTTCTCCGCACTCGCACCAATATCACAATCTTGGCCCTACCTAGTAGATTTTGGGCTACATGATTAGGTTTTTGGTAGCCACTGAGAGTCGTGTTCTAATTCTCCCCATGACACTAGACATAGCTTGTATTTATTCATAATATTAGAATCAATATTCTGATCATTTAGTATTGTCATTATATCATATAGGTTTCTTTAATTGACCAACCTGACCACCGATCTGAGCATGAGTTATTTTCATTGTCAATTTTGGGCCACGTCTCGGCTATTTTCATATACTTTTCGATAGTTGTATCAGTTTTAGCTGAGTTTCCTAGGTCTGGAGAGTTATTTATTTGTAGTGTTGATGCAGAATTTTGATAAATAGTGTGTCGATGTGTTCTTCTTGCAAATGGGTTTCTTCTTTAGTAGTAGATAAGGGAGTGTGGTTCTTGAGTTAGACTATTCAGTGATATAAGGGTTATGGAACATTTTATATTAAACTCGATTTGTGCAAGTTTGTATAGTATTTTAGCTTTATGGGGGGTATGGATAGAAGTCCGTAGTAAGTACCAAATTAGGATATGTTAATTTGATCATTCTAGTATGGTTGTGTAGTTTCACAATAGTATGATGTGTATAGCCGATTCTAGTAATTGCAGGCAACTAGGATTGCCTTGTGATTTAAAAGATTATTATATTATGCTATTGGGATTCATCTCTGAAAATATTTGGATAGGGAGTTATTCTATTTAATATATTAGCATTTGCTTAACCTTGGTAAGTTTTCCTTGTGGGAATTTGGTTTTGCATCATATGCCTGGTGTTAGCGCGTTTAGTGTTGAAGATTCGTGCTAGTTTTGGTGTTGTTGTGATGCCCTAGTGGTAGCCAGCTATGTCAGATTAGCTAAGGTAAATTGGATCAAGTGTGGATAGATCTGATCTAGGGACCGGTTATGTTTTGATGCGGTATGTTGATGCTTCGTTAGTGTATACAGGTCGTGTATGAAATTCAGGTTAGCCTAGGGTAGATAAGAGGAAAAGTTGTGGGTGTTTTGTGTTCTGGGTGACATATTCAAGGTATTTAGCTCAGTGTTCGTAGAAGTTGGTTTTAGGAGATTGGTGATGATTGCATTTTCTTTGAGTTGTGCGATTGTCGTGGTTTCTTGATAGTGGAGATTAATGAGGTGAGTCTACGGGTTAAGTAAGATTGTGTTGCAGGATGTGCATATAACGTCTCAAGGGTAGGTTCGTGTGTTGTGTTGGAACCCGAGGTATTTTTGAGATTAAGTGGAAGAGGTTCTAGTTGATTGTTAGCCTTGGTTGCAGGTGTGTCTCAACGTAGACTAGAAGGGTAGGCGGTGTTTGAGTTTATTGAGTTGTGGGAATTATTTTTGTATAATGGATTATGGAGTTGTTGTTCAACTATGTGGTATGTCGGAATCGCAATTGGTTGGTAGGTTCATAGATGTGATTTCTGAGGTTTGATGCGATAGGGAATTCATGTTGAGTATTGCACCAAATCGTTATTTTGAGTTCTACCCCTGTCATGTATGACATTCAGTTATAGTTGTGGTTTAGTAGACTGTTATTGCACGTTGAGACTTGGTAGAATAGTTATCGTAGTGGAAGTTGCTACTTATGTATAACAAGTGCTAGTAGTTGGAGTTTCATTGTGTCAAAGGTGACCTTGTTATCTTGGCCTAATGTTTTGTTCCATCAGGGTATCTTCCCCACAGTTGAGTATAGAGTTGCTATCTCTCGTGAGAATTGGCTCGGCGGTACTTGGTTCCGTCATTATGATATCGTAAAGAGTTGGAGTCTCACTGGGCATGGCAGCATAGTGGGTGTTGCATAAGTGTTCAGTATGTATAGCTTGAGTTGGTTATGGAAGCGTGGATATTCGATAGTAGCACCTAAAAATCTTGTGACTATATTAATTATTGGGGTGGTATGAGGTTGGAAGATTGTTATACGCAAGAACTCATAGAGTGGGTCCGTTCTTTAACCTCCATGTAGAAGTTCTCTCCGTTTTGTCTTCCCGCAGTATAGTAGTGTGTTTGGTCAACTTTGGGGTGTTCATTAGACTAGGGATTGATTTCGGTCTTG
>JBDJHY010271521.1:0-2500 GCA_039654485.1 Withania somnifera
AAGGAATGAATCTATTAAGTGGGAAAGAGCCCTCGTAAGGCCTCTCTCATCCCTTGCTTATGCTGAATCGAGATTTTTTTGGTCTTCTTTGACCCGCGGGTGCGAATCGGTAGCTGTGAAACTAGCTCTGGCTTGATGACTGCTTTACTTTTCGCTTTTTCCTGGGGCATAGAAGGAGTTGATCCTGGTCGAGGTAAATGGATTTAGGAATTCATACCCGGTTCGAGACAGGACTTTTGAAGAAAAAGAAACTCCTCCGCAAAGGGTGGAGAGAATTGAGTTGGTCATTGCTTCGGGTCATCGAGAAACTTCGTTAGAGTGGAAAAACATAGAAAGACTGCTGCCTCGCTTCCAACCGCATCTCATGTAATGTTAGCGTGAATTGTCACTGAACACTAACCTGCCTTCAGCCCAATAGAATTCCCCTCCATTTTCACACCAACTGTAAAGCTGCCTTAGTCACATCAAGGGTCACCGTCACCATACCAACTCCTTCTGCCAGTTCCCCTTCTTCCTCTTGTATGACCCCAACTTCAAAAAGCCATTCTCGGTGACGACATTGTTATCGCCGACGAAAAGGTTGCAAACGTGTATACGGCCCCCTGATAGGACTGCGACCTAACTATGACCTAACTATATCGGTCGAAAAGTAGCTAGTCTCTGACAAAGGTGCTCTTGAGTTCGCTAAGCCATTTATATGCGATGAAGGTGGAACGGATTTATCTCCAATCTCCTTTCGCCGTAATTATCTCTGGAAGTCGCCCCTACAACCCCTTGACTCCTGCGGGCTACGTTCGAACGAAACGAGAGTAAGGCTTTCTCCACGAGAGAACAGACTGACTACTTGGAGAGGGGCGCCTAGTTAACGGAGTTCACGAGGAAGCGACTTTTGTTAGTGAAGCGAGGCCTCACACATCAAACCATATCTTTATCTTACTTATAGACAGATTATACCACAGCTTGTGTTGTGGCGAGACGAAGGGACGAAGCCAGAGGCTCCCTTGCTTGCTTTTGCTTACCGGACAAGAAGGATTATTAGACCTATTAATTATTAATGGACTATAGCGAACCATAAGGAAGACCCTCGTGGTCTCCCTTTGACTTGCTAGGAAACTGAGATCACACTCTTTCCTACTCCAGACAAGTAGTACGGGATACGGACTATAACTCAAGCCTACTGCTCCGTACAGAGTCAGGATTCAGGGATTTCAAACACTCTAATGGACTATAACAGCTGAGTAGTACAAGTACAATAGCCCTGAGTGACTCTTGGCTGCCTTCAGTGATAGACGCAATTACTTGGACGATTCTATTCCTACGAATAGAGACCGCAGAGGAAGGCGTTGTCACGAGACCCGCCCTCCGGGATAGAAAAAGAAAAAATCCTAAGTGGCTTCTTGTTTGGGGTATCTGAACCGTATTCTTGTTCGGATGCTTGAATCGAACTCATCTGTTTATTTACGGCAAACCTTGACCATCGTTTCCAAGGGAAATTGATTGAATGCACGATCAGAGATTGGAAATAGGCATGGAGAGCTCGTAGACCTCTCAATGCTCTCTTAGGTGATTGAGAAATTCCATCTCAGGGAAGCACACTACTCGTATCAAGGCTACCTTTCTACTGCTTTTATGGCAATGCCCTTTCTCTCCGATTATAGAACTGTCCGGCGAATGAGAGCTAGTGGGGCCAAGGGGGTTCTATAAGAGGTAGGCGGCGGGCCAAAGAATAGGAAAAGGACAGCTTCAATCTATCCGTCTATAAGAAGGTCAAGGAATGTTTCAGCACAACTGGGAAGACAAGAAAGTTCACTCCCAATTCTCCTTCGTCTCAGGTCTGATCAATTGACAGAGGAAATGCCAGATGAAAGGTCAGCAACTCTTTCAACGTAGACAGCTTGAACTCATAATACCATAACCAACCCAGTTCTTTCTCTGAGCTTTCTCATTCCCATTCAAAAAGAAGCTCCCTTGAAGGATCAATAACTACTTAGATAAGGTAGACCACCATCGGCAACAGATTCTGGTCACATTCAACCATCAAGAAATCATCAACTATTTAAACGGATTTTCATTCACTCTTTCGCGCCGGTGCTTGCTCGCTACAGCTCTATCATGCCTTAAAGACCCTCTGTCTAGACACCAAACTCAACGAAATAGTTGCCATCAATGGTATTCATCCAAGGGTATTCACCGCCCACGTCGGCCAAGGTGTCTTTTTGCCCTAAATCAATTTGCTTGTAGACTGTTTTTGAGTTTGTTGAGGATGACGAGCTAGTCAGTATCCCGTCCCTCCCTTCTCTTTAGCTTAGTTCTAGAAGGTTAAGAGCTAGCATGGTTTTGAGGAGCAGTGCCGGGCGGATTGAAAGAAGTAGTTCCCTTCTCGGCTTCAGAAGGACCGAAGGTTGGACTACGTTCAGGGATTGGGATGACTCTTTGTTCTCAGCCGCTAAAGGAAGAAGGATCTCTATCTCTGATCCAGTGGATGCTTGAAAGTGAGGTA
>JBDJHY010271521.1:7500-10343 GCA_039654485.1 Withania somnifera
CCTTTGGGCATCCAGTGGCATGAACAACGACGTCAAACCCTAGGGTAAGACTAAAATCCTTTCTTTTAACATCTGTACTACAAACAACTACAAATTCTGACCGAGTTGGGGTCGGTTATATCAATCCTAACTGCCCATATTGTTCCATTTAAGCTCTATCAGGACAATACATCAAAGCTTTTCCTGGATTGACCAGTGTATTCTTTCGAATATCAATAAGCAATGTCGTGTATATGAATCCTGGCTATCCATGTCGCTCCATTTGAGCTTTGTTTGGACTAGACATCAAAAAATTTCCTAGATTGATTATTGTACGCTTTAGCACATCACTAAGCGATGCCTGTTTTCCCTTCATATCCTTGCTGTTATCGCTGGCATCACCTGAATTGCCCTTTGTTCAGGAACGTTCGGAGTGCTTGCTGAAGTGCATGCATTCATCAAAGTTTAATCTGTTTGACATTTGGCAGGTATGACTCAGAGATGCCACTAGTGTTGATGCAAACTGCACTTTACCTTGGAATAGTTTTAATGACACGCCTAGCTCGTCCTAGTTTATCTAAGTTGTGCTATCGACGTGAAGACACCAAGAGCATCTTCTTGATACGAACTGGCCTGAAGTTGATTGCGATATGGTCCATTCTTGCTGCCTACATTATCCCTTTCTTCTTGATACCTCGCACGGTTCATCCCCTAATCGGGTGGGGTCTTTACTTACTAGGCTCCTTTGCGCTATCATGTATAGCGCTGAATGCATTCTTGTTGCCAATGCTGCCCGTTCTCGTGCCATGGCTAGGAATATTTGGAGCACTTTTGGTCATGGCTTATCCTTGGTATTCTGATGGTGTTGTAAGAGCATTAGCTGTATTCGTGTACGCGTTTTGCTCGTCCCCTGTGGCATGGACAGCATTGTTAAAAATAATGTCTTGTCTTCATGTTTCACTTGAGAGGGAAGGGTTCTTGCCTAGGTTGAGTGAATCTGCTGCACCTGCTGCTTTCAACAAGTTGTACTGAATTGGAACTATGAAAAGTTTAAGATATCCAAAAAACCAAGGGGTATCTTTGATATGTTCTAAATTCTGATGTGAACTACACAATGTGAAAATGAGATGAACTTGGATGTGTTGCACTTGGAAATTGAATTTTGTTACTATTAGCTTTTGGGGGTTGTTTGTATATTATTAGCAACTTATTTGGTACATTTTTTCAAACTCGTGTATAGCTAATGCTTGCATCAATTATACATTCTATTTGGTATTAAAGCGCGTATAATTAATACATGAAAATTCATGGTATTATTAGTATTGCAATGAGTTCTAACTCTAATGGCAAAAGACCAATTGTCCCTCAAAACCTTTTTCATATGCTTTCAACCATATTTGTGAAGGGTATTTTTTGTAAATAAATATATTTTAAAAAAATGTCCCTCAATAAATTTTATTTTTAATGCACTAAATCAAACACTAAATTAAAAAGAAATAGCATTATTAATACACAATAGTTTATACCATTCTTATACACTCATCAAATAACTCCTTTACATTTTGACCTTTTTATTTTGTGATTTTATTGAGTTTGAAAACGAGAACTCCTTATACAATTACAATCCGCTTTTGCTCAATGAATACAAAATACCTATGCTTTAGCACCTGTTGCAATGGCTCCTGGTGCAACATCAAGCACCCGTTTAACTTGGGGGGGGGGGTGATTAAGGGAGCACCTTGTGTTTTTTTAGGAAAGATTCACCTGGCGAAAATTCAATTGAGTATAGTTTGTGCCACCTCCTTCTGTGCATTAGTAAAGAAGAATTAGATATAGTGTATGAGGTTATTGACTTATTTCTTAAAGGAAAAATGGCAAAAAATTGTAAACATAAGGTTTAGATTAGATATAATAAAACATTTTATATTTAATTATAAAAAATAGCCAAAATGGAATAAGTTTGATATGGTCTCCACAAAATAAGTTGTAATTAATTTTGTATTATTTTTCTCCTTCTTTTAAGCTGATTGATAGTTACATTCCCTTTTTGAATTTTCTCACTTTATTCTTCACCTTCTCCACCATATTCTCAATTTCTTTTTTCACGGTTCTATATCTCTTACGTTTGCAATCACTGCACAACTACAAAATCATGCATCACTCAATAACATGTATGCTACATTGTCATTTTTTAAAATATAATTTTATGTGTTGTTCGATTTTGTGATATTCATAAAGAATTTCATCTTCATCTTATTTTTCTTACAGTTCTAAATACGAAAGGTCCATTTTAATGGCGAAAATTGCTTCATTAAAAAATGATATTAGAGGTACATTACCTAACAATCGAACTTCTACCGAAAATTCTTCTTTTGATTTGGGTATCTCTTAAGTAGTAAATGATTTAGGAAGTTCTGATGCTGCTGAATTATAGAGAATGAATGATAGTGGTGAAATTAGATCTAAATTTGCTAACGATTTCGTATAAAATGTAATTCTTATAAAGAAATTAAGGTCAAGGGTTACTCAAGATATGGGTTTATCTTCTACTAAAGTCACTAACCAGTCAGTGCAAAAAAATTAGAGAAATTTCTACTACAAGTAAGAATTGCAGGGAGATTGAAGAAGAACTAAATCAACAAGACGGAGTAAGAGATGTAGTAGTTGAGTTGTAGTTGTGTATGTTCTATACATTATATTTATTTTGTGCTTTGTATATGACTTAGAGTTTGTTCACACTATCTCTTTTCTAGCAGGTTGTTGGTGATACAGAGGTTGTATATGGAGATTAGGAAGTTGAAGACTTAACGATATATGTATACATACTTATAATATTTTCAGTTGTATTTGATTACTGCATACAA
>JBDJHY010271551.1:0-10343 GCA_039654485.1 Withania somnifera
CACAATATTTTCCTTGACTGGATGATAGAGAATGGAAATGTTATAGCATTTCAGTAACTCAATCCACCTCCCCTACCTTGAATTTAACTCCATCAAGCTCATAATATATTGAAGATTACGATGGTCGGCAAAGATCTCACACTGAACTCCATATAAATAGTGCCTCTAAATCTTAAGTGCAAACAGTAACGCCGCTAGCTCCAGGTCATGAGTTATGTTGTTACTTTCATGGACTGAAAGTTTCCTCGAAGAATACACAATTGTCGATCTTGTGTCATTATAACAAAACCCAAACCAACACTAGAAGCATTAGAATACACGAAAAAATCCCTGACCATCAACTTGAAAGGTCAACACCAATATTATAGTCAACAGGTCCTTGAGCTTCGAAAAGCTCAACGCATAATCATCAAATCACTAAAAGGAAACATACTTTTGAGTCAACTTAGTCAACGACATCGTAATCGATGAGAAGCCCTACAAAAAACACCAATAGTACAAAACTAAGAAAATAAAACTCCGAATCTCAGAAACAGATGTCGTCCTCAGCCAATCTCGTACCACTTGAATCTTTGCTTGATCAACTTTATTCCATCCTTGGACACTAAATGTTTCAAAAATGGAACAAAATCAAACCAAAACTAACATTTTAAGAACTTGGCATAAAGCTTGTATTCTCTAAGTGTCTGGAGAATCAATCTCAAATGTTGCTCATGATCGAACTTACTCTAGAAATACACTAAGATATCATAAATAAATACAATCACGAAAGATTCCAAGTATGGCTTAAGCCTATTGATCAAATCCATGAAAGCTTCTAGAGAATTAGTTAGACCAAAGGACATAACCAAAAATTCATAGTGGCTATATCGAGTCCTGAATGCTGTCTTAGGAATCTCCTCTATCTGAATCGGCAACTGATGGTAACCGACTCTCAAGTCAATCATAGAGAACATTCTGGCTCCTTGAAGCTGATCAAACAAATCATCAATTCTCAGCATATGATACCTGTTCTTTACTATATCCTTATTTAACTGCTAATAATCAATGCACATCTACATAGTACCATCTTTCTTTTTCACAAACAAAACCAGAACACTCCACATGGAAATACTAGAGCGAACAAAACCTTATCTAACAAATCTTTGAGCTTAACCTTCAGCTCTCTTAACTTTGCAGGGGACATGCAATAAGGAGTAATAGAAATGGGTTTAGTTTGGCTCTATATCAATAGCAAAGTCAATATCTCGCTCTAGTGGTAGGCCTAGTAGGTTGGTCAAAAATATATCAAGGAAATCAAAAACAATAGGGATAAACTCGAGAGTAGGAATGTCGGCGTGAATATCACGAACATAAGATAAATATGCCAAACACCCTCTCCCTACAAACGTCATAGCTGAAGGAAATGAATCAACCCTATCAGTGCGCAACTACTAGAACCCTGCCACACAAATAGAGAAGAAACATGCACTACTAAGGTAACGGTCTAGGCATAACAATTAAAAAATACACGGTGTTGGGACAAAAAATCCATGAACAAAATGACACTAAAACAAACCATGTCTAGAAGCATCAAGTCATCCCAAGTATCTAGTCCACTAATAGATATCATAAATGACAAGATTACCCCATTCCCTACTAACAAATCCCGTAATGGGGTGGAAAATATGATGACACATAAGAGCAAGTGTAAAGCAAGGCTAAAGCAGGTATAATACACACAGAAATCATCCTGTAATAACAATATTTGAGGCTTCCACCTCTGGCCTGGATGGAATAGCATATAACTAGCGATCACCACCATGATGAAAATTACTGTGACAATCCCATACCACACTGCCCACCACAACGATAACCACCCTGTGCCTCCCCTTTAGCTGGCAGAGGCCCTGATCTAAAAGATTACGTAGATTGAGAAGTAGGATAAATAGTGCCCTCTAAAGACAAGCTCTAGAATAATTCCCCCCAAAGCAACACTCAAAACATGGCCCAGATTACCCACTTTATTGCGAACCTCTTCCAGAACCCATTTGACTACCATGGTAGGAAGATACAGATCCTCGAGAAAATAGAGCTAAGGAATGCGATGAAACATGTATGCTTGCACTTGCTTGCTGGACTGGCCTTGTGCATTGTGGAACTTACCATGGCCCCTAAAACAGGACCCACTATAACCTCCCTAATGTCTGTGCCTCTTCTTGTTGTACTAAAGTGACTCATGATAGAGGGCATCCATAGAGATGGCATGATTTACCATGGCTTGGAATGATCTACCATCAGATGATAGAAAAGCCATGACTCATGGAGCTTGTCTCTCAACCCATAAGAAAATATGCCAACTCTCTCCATCTCAGTATGCATAAACTCTACACCATAAATTGACAACTGGTGGAATCGATCCTCATACTCCTCCACTGATATCGATCCCTGCTTAAGCTTCCTAAACTTCTCCCTTAAGCTCTCTCGCTTTCTCTCTCTCTATTGATACAAACTTTCTCATAGAAACTTCAAAATACTTGGTCTAATTCGGCTGAGATGAACCTTCTGGTCTGCATACACAAAAATCCCTCCACCACTGCGTAGCCGCACCATGCATTTGATAGGAAGTGTAAGCTATGTTTGTGTCTTTAAAACACCGAGGTTCCTCAACCTCTCCTCACACTCAATAATGAACTCGTGTGCATCTTCCTTAAGAATTATAGTGAACCGAGGGGGATCCAACCTTAGGAATCTAGTAAGGAGCTTCTACTCTAAATCTATCATAGATACCTGCTGATTAACTACAACAACAATATTTGGTACTGGGAGGACCTGAGCAAGTGTAGGAATATCTGTAGGAGCAATAGGTGGAATTAGATGTATTGAAGGAACTATACCTGTAAGTTGTTGTATTGGAACAACTGTATCTGTCCCTTCGTAGGGGTACCACCATAGGCATTGAACAACTGCCAAGAGGTTACGAATATTTGGAAGAGGTACTGCAGCAGGTGCTGGAATAGGCACTGCAATAGGTGCTGCAACAGTGTTGAAGACATTATCGGGGCCTCAAAAATAGTAATAGGAGTAGTTACTTCTGTAGCTGCTCTGGCTAGAGATCTAGCGATCTTCTTTACTGCTAATGAATATGTACTAGGCATATGAGAAAGAGTGATGACAATGAGTGAGAACTTTCAAAAACCACCAAGGATTTACACACAAAAAAAGGATTCAAGAGAAAGAATTAATTTCCTATATGTGAGTATAGCCTCCTGACGGTAAGCCACTAACGTCTCCACGCTGATCCACAGGACTCTAGTAGAATATGATTTTGTACACTAACATTGACGAACGTAGGGCTCTAATACAAATTTTTCACTACCCAGTTTCTCAGATCATCATGGAATCATCTATACAACTTATAGGAGAACCAACCATGTTGGTCGAAGCTAAAATGAAAGACTACTACATCAAAAGTGGAAAGCAGAAGTATAATAAAAATATATGAATGAACCAGAGTATAAAGAATCAATAATTCCCAACCGATATTAGTGTAATACAAAATGTCTAAGTATAGAACATGGAATCAAATGTCTACTAAGAAATGTATCTCCAAAAATACATGGAGGTCAATATCAATATTGAAGAGAAATGGGAAGAACTGGACGCCAAGATCACCCTGAATCTCCAATGAACAAAATAATCTACATGAATAGTGATCTATATATCATGGCCGAGCACTTGTACTCAGATCTAAACATGGGCAAGTGTACTATGAGTATAAGCTACTATAGCAAACCATACATGGTGGGGTTCGAGGGCACACTAGGTGCATAACAAAAGCAGTAAACAATGGAAGACAATAAATAGGGTCATAGAACAAGCAGTACTTCATGGGAGCTAGATACTCAAATAGGAATCAAGTAACAAGTAGAACATATCATCGCTAGATAATCACATAAAAATATTTTAGGCAATAAATAAAGATGTACCCAAAATTTGTGCAGCAATATATGTGAATAATAATAACAAATATTTATAAGTCAAGTAAAAGATAGGAAGAGATCATGGATGATATCCGGTAACCTCAAATAAGAAAGGAAAGACTGACAAGATAATACAACACACAATAACTAACGTAATTATAACTATCCACTAATCGATAATGTCAACAAAGTAGTAATAACAGTAATGTAATAAACATAAAATCTATGCAAAGCCCCTTATAAGGAATTCAGCGTACACAATAAACAACACACCCTTTGGCATCCATATACTACTAAGGGTACACTGAAGAAAAAATGTACAAAAAAGTAAATACACACCATGAAGTAACCAATCCTATGTACATTTCTCCAGCGGTACCCATAGGCCCAATAGGCACAATCAATGGAATGCTACCCCAAGTATTCCCAATATATCACTACTCAGTCCTATACCCTCCTTCCGCGTTGTCATAGCCCAGAGGCAAGATCCATGGAGTTGTGTCCAACAAGTACAATCTCTAATGTCATCTTAATGTCACATTCCATACCATAAGTCTCACAGGTACCAAATCTAGCATCTAATGCCTCATACATATCAGTGGTCTTGGTAAGTTGAAGTGTCAAAAAGTTATGGCATCCCACGCCTCAAAGCTGTAATTTTTACAAGTTATGGAATCCCACGCCTCAATAACATGTATCACCAAGGTCCTCAAGGAAACTGTATCAATATTCCTCCAAACAAGTATATGTGATAGTATCAGAAAGTTGTACTCACTACCGTACAACAATGGAGTCAAGTACCAGTGCCTGTACTCACTGCTGAACAGAGTAGGTCTCAAGTCCAAACATTAATTAGTCAATGGTATTTCCTTGTGACATGGTTTAAAGCCTGGGCTAAAACAAGTGGAAATAGTAGTACCGATTGCTTAGTACACCACCCAGTCCAAAAAAATGAAAAGGCCATTTACTTATAGTATTATAAGAATATTCCAATTTGTTAGTTTATGTCATTATCCATCATCATTACAAAAATATATATCTATCGTTCATGACTCAATAATTATGTTATGATATTGGCCCAACCCAAATGCACTTTCAATGGAGCTAATGGCCCAACCTCTCGTATAATGCATGCACAATATATCAGCAAGTATATATACATGAAATGACAACCACCTATGCCCTTCAAAGGTATCACTGGATAAATCGTAGGCCCAGGAACCATATTAATTCGGATGTCGAAATAGATAGCTAATGACAAACGGATTAAATAACAGTCCAAGGTTAATATAAAACCCTAGATAACCAACCTGTAGATGCTATCTAGTATAATTATTAATCTATAAACCCAAAGATATCCCCACAAAGCCTACCTATCGTCCGATGTGAAGGCACTGCAAGCTTGCAAATGTTACTTCGACTAATATCAAACAAACTCCAATTGCTTTGAAACTTATGAAATAGTATTCTATATATCAATAATAGTCTAATAGAATAAAATACACTAAGTTCCGAACTGGCCTAAAATTTGATCAGGGCCCGCTCTTCGAAATTGGAAACAAACATCGCCACGAGGTTCCCAGCATCATCAAGAACCCGTGCCACAAAATTGAGCATAATTCGAGCATGGTAAAGGCCTCAAAAAGCCGGGAATTTTTATCAAAAAAGGGTCAAAGATTCAAGATTTACATATTTAAACGAGAAGTTTTGATGAAGTAACAATACTACGAAGTGTCATAAACTCAAGGGACAATAAATTATCCAATAATAAATGAATTAATTGGAGAATTTCAAGTTCTCACCATTGGGGCCATTAATGGAGGAAAGCTTCAACTTTCTAGGATTAAAATTGAGAAGATGCAGGTAATCTTCAGAAACTTTTCCAGGAAGTTTGACGGAGTTTCATAGAGGAAACCTCACAAGAAAATGAGGAAAACTAAGAAAAGGGTTGGAGAATAAATTGAAAAGTCAAGGCTCCACTGTTCTGACTCGCTGAGATAGAGCACGTTCACGTTAATTATGGTTTTTAATTTTAATTTTTTTACCATGATCACTCTAGGTATTTGTTTTCTTATCGAAATTGAAACGGCGTTCGACGGCAAGAAATCAAATATGCATTGTAAGTGAAAAATATATTTTGGACTCAATGGTACAATTGAAATATAGATACGAGATCATTTTTGAAAAATTTTGACCAAGTCAACATTTAGGTTTAAAACCATAAAATTCCCACCAACAACTCAAAATTAAAACAACAAGTCCCGTAAGCTAACCAACACTCCCTCTAGCCTAAAATCACCATTTTAAAGCTGACAGAAGCATCATAATTCTGTCCCGGCACTCCAAACACAAAATACATCTCATACTCAAAATCAAGCCTGAACCTTTACTAAAATCAACAACTGAGCACAAATTGTAAAAGAAAACTTTGAACACAAACTTAAGGTCAAACTTGACTTTGTTGGCATTCCAAATCTAATGGAACATTCTGAATTTTATTTTGAGGTTGTCTTGAAGAAAAATTGAGTTTAGTCAGGGAATAATTTTTTAAGGATCTAAAAAATGAAATTTTAGATATTTCTCAATCGAGCCGCCAAGAAACTCAATTACCATTCCTAGAAATCCTAAATGACTTGGGAAGCTACTGAAATGTGAAGGTCATAATAGAAGCCAAGATTCATACTCTGCAATAGGGAACATTTTATAAATGGACAATATTTTGTAACATGGCCATAACCTTTTGCTCCGAAATTCAAATGAAATGAGGTTTGTTGCGTTGGAAACTAGGCCAAAGTACTTGGAGTGATAGGTAATAGGTCACCTAACTTATCATATATCAGAATATGTGGCCTTTTAATGTTTACCAAGAATAAAGTAACATCAAAACTAAGCTTTTTGAAAGAGCTTTGAACTCAACTTTATGATATTAGTTATTTATGAACTCAAATCACTTCAAGCACTCATATCACACTTTACTTTGATTAGGATATTACCACAAAGGAAATAGATTCAAGTTGTTGAATTGTCTCCACCTGGGGATCATTCATCCTCGAATGATGGCCATAGCTAGAATAGAGGGAAGTCAACTTCTGAAACTGACCAAATAATTCAACCAGACATAGGAATGATACCCAATGAATTTATTAGTCAAAAAAACACCGAATATGCCACTAAACTGCTGCTAAAAATGAAAAATACAACAACTAACCTCTGAATCAAAACTAGTCAAATAGCAGGTACGTGAACAAATAGGGCTTGATGTACTACTACCTCAACTCAACATCAATACTTTACTCAACTCTTGCATGAATACACTCAATGGGATCATAAAATACTACACACTACATGATCATAAACTAAGGTAGATATAATAAGAATTGAGAGGTTATTACCATAAGAAACAACAGAAGTATAAGTGAATAGATATGGATATCTTCTCATCAATAATAGAATCTTTCACCCTCAACGTCTTTATTCCTCTAGACAACCTTAGTTAAATCTATCTTTTTCTTTCTCAACTTACAATCCTATATATCAAGAATATTATCGAGGACCTCCTTATAGATCAAGTTATCATGAATGCTTATAGCATCTACTGGCACTATCAAAGGGGATCACTCATGCATTTCCTCAATAAAGAGACATGAAACGCTGCGAACTTTGATTGAATATCTAAACTATAGGCAACCTTTCCTACCTTTCTTATAATCTGGAAGGCCTAATATACCTTAGACTCAACTTACTTCTTTTTCAAAATCTTATGACTTCCTTCATAGGAGACACCTTCAGAAGTACCAAATCGGCAACACCAAATCTAACTCATTTTTCCACACATTTGTATATAAATCTGCCTAATTTGGGTTGCCCTCAACTTCTCTTGAATAGTCTAAACTTTCTTCAAAGAATCCAGAACAAACTCTAGACATACAACTACTGCCTTACCAACCTTAAACCAACTAATTTGTGACCTATACCATCTCCCATACAATGCCTCAAATGGATTAATATTAATACTTGAGTGATATCTTTTGTTGTACAGAAACTCAAAGGTAGGTGCTTGACCCAGTTTTTATTGAAATTGATTACACACAGCCTAAGAATATCCTCCTAAGTTTGAATAGTTCTCTCAATCTAGCCATTTGTCTATGGATAAAAAGTTGTACTTAACTGAATTTGGGTACTAATATTTTCTAACATGATATCCAAAACTGAGATCTATATTACAGACTATGATCTATTATAATAGACAGAGATACACCATGCATGAGAACAGTCTCCTTTAAGTAGATACAACCATGATGATATGCTGAATAACTGGTGTAAACAGGTATAATGTGCGCATTCTTAGTCATTCGGTCTACTATAACCCATATTGAATCGTACCTCTAGGATAACGATAAACCTATGAAAAAATCCATATTAATCAGCTCTCACTTCCATGTCAGAATCTCAAACTAATGCATCTACCTACAGGTATTTGAAGATATACCTTTACTTATTGAAAATTAGAAAACTTAGCTACAAACTCTGCTATGTCCTTATTCATACCTTCCCACTAGTACAGAATTGTCAGATATCTATACATCTTAGTAGCTCCAAGATGAACAGAATACCAGGAACTATGAACCTCTAACATAATCCTCTATCTCAAGCCATCAACTAATAGATCACACAAGAAATCTATCTCCACCTTTGGAAAAAACCTACACCCTATGCTTATGGAATACATCTTTAAGTTTGACTAGAATCAGATCCCTATCTTGCTTCTCCTTCACGTAAACAACAATAGATGTCTCAAAATCATTTTGGATAAGAATACTACCATCATCTACATCAATAAATCTAACACTAATGTGTGCAAGAGTGTGCACCTCTCTATCTAAATCCCTCCTATCTCCATCAACATGCGACAAACTCCCCAAATAAAACCTATTAAGGGTATCACCACTACGTTGACCTTTCTTGGATTATACATCATAGTCATGTCATAAGCCTTCAAAAACTCAAAACATCTCCTTTGTTAAAGATTTAAATACGTGTGATCAAACACTTGATGCAAACTCTTATAAACAGTTAAGGCATCCACATGCACTCCAAACAAGTAGTGTCTCCACAAATTCAGAGAAAAAACCACAGTATAAACTCAAGATCATTGCTAGGATAGTTGTTCTACTGAACCTTGAGTTGTCTAGAAGCATAAGCTAAAAAATTATCATAATTAATCAAAACACAACCCAAACAAACTCTAGAAACACCAAAATATACCACACACCCATTAGAACCATTAGGAAAAGTCATCACTGGAGAACATATCAACCTAGGCTTCAATTCAAGAAAATTCCTCTCACAAGCATCAGACAACTCAAACTTCACTTTCTTCAGAATCAAACTTATCAAGGGAGAAATTATGGAAGATAAGCCCTGAAAAAATTCTATGGTAATGATCAGATAAAACCAAAAACTACGAATGTCTAACAAAGAGGTAGGTCTATGCCAATTACACAAAGAACTAATCTTTTGGGAAACTACCTAAATACCCTTTCTAATAATGATATGACAAAGGAAGGTGGCTCATTGAAGAAAAAACTCATTCTTAGAAAAATTATCATATTCCTAACGCTCTTTAAGGGTCTAAAGAATAACTCAAACAGGGTATGCATTTTCCTCCACACTTCTAGAATAAACCAGAACATCGTAATTAAAGATATTATGAATAGGTCAAACTAGGCCTTGAAATTCTTGTTCATGAGGTCCATGAATGCTGCAAGAGAATTATTTAAACAAAAAGGTTGTGCATGAGGTCTATAAATTCCCACGAACTTAAAATTTCCACAATGAGTGCAAAAATCTATCATTAGAATATTCGACACTCTAACATTAAGGTGGTGATATCCTAAATGAAGGTCAGACTTAGAAAACTTGTTAGCAGATGATCAAAAAAATTATCAATCCTCGAAATCATATACATATTCTTGATTGGGACTTTGTTGAAATGATTGTAATCAATGAAAATATTGAGAGAACTATCATCCTCACACAAGAATAAGACATCATCACTCTAAGAAGACACATTCGTATGGATAAACCTCTTGTCTAAAAGATCCGATAACTAGTCCTTCAACTCTATAAGTTAGTTGGTGCAATCCTATATGTTGGAATAGGAATATGTTGAGCGCCTGGAACAAGATCTATACAAAATTCTATCTCTTTATTAGAAGGAACTCTAGGTAAATTCTCAGGAAACACATCAAGAAACTCTCAAACTATAGGGATATCTTGATATCAAGAGTCTCTAACTCAAAGTCCTAAGCTGAGAAAAATGAGAAAGACACCCCTTAACAATAATATTTTGAGCATTCAGATAGGAAATGAACTTACTAC